>WJBH02000225.1:0-23979 GCA_013167095.2 Daphnia sinensis | reverse complement strand
CCAGCATTGATTGCAAACATTCCTTGCAACAAATTTTTAGCGGGTGCAAGAATCTCAACTTTCTTTTTCATAGACCTTACAAAATCAGTATTTATTTCTTCGAAAGCAAAAAAGTAGCGAGGAAACTTTAATAGCAATTCTAGTTTATGAATCAAGCTTCTAACGCTCCGTGCGATTGAGCAGTTTCTATCCATAATTCGGACAAGCCTTTCGCATCAGCGCCAATCGTTTTGGATAACAATAAAGCAAGCGCCATCATTAAACAACTTTCATCACTTAACTCTTTCAATGTTAATTGGTTATTGTATTTTGATTGAATATTCACTTGAATTAATGCATCGTGTGCTGAACGAAATCTAAAGCAGATTCTTTTACATCTGAAATGCTTGAAACAATAGGATTTCAAACCATTCATCTGGTACAAATGAACGTAATTGTGCAGGTGAACATGTACCTAACCGCCTCCATTCAGTTAAAGTAATAGTATCGCCTAAACCAGATAAACACACTGTCTAACAGAAAAATAAAAGCATTATCTGCTAAATTTTGAACCACTTCTAAATAAGCATCTTGGGCACGTTCAAATTGGTCTGTTTCTTGCTCTTTCAAATATGTTTCAACCGTTAATTGAGGTAAATGAAGTACTTCTCACAACCCAACAAGCACGGAAATGTTGTACCTTGAAAAGGTAATTTACTTGTTCTTGTTGCACCATTCGACCCAAAGGAAAAAGCCGACAAGCCAAGGGTCGAGCATCATGACACTACATCCGTAATCGGAAACATATAAATTACACGCTTTTTTGCCACGCATTTCTGCCCCTTCAAAACGCAAGCGCATCCCTTCTTCGTCAATGTATTGATGTAAAATGCTTTTGGAGTACATTTTTCTCTTGAGCTAAAACGTATAATTCCCACGGATTAATCAATACTTGATTACATGACAACACGTTCCTTTTCGGGAGCATGTTAAGGGCAATAACTGAGAAGTATCAAGTAATGTTGTCTGCATAGTTTCGTAAAGAAATCGTTTTAAAATTACCAAATAATTGTCATTCAACTGAAATCTGACCAACTTAGTCCGAATCAGCTACGTCCTTTTAGCGAAGTTGAGTATTTTGCTGCAACTTTATGTATCTTTGAACTTGTCAATTTGATAAAAACATGAAAAAAATGAATTGGATCTTCCGCTTAATGCTTTTAACCAGCTTATTCATAGCTAGTTGCACCAATACACCTGAACCCAAAAAAAGAAAAACGTTCGGATTTAGTGGTTATTAAAAATGGGATTTACACCGAGTTTTATCCAGGAAAAAAAGCAATTAAATTCCGTGGACCGCAAAACACATCGGGTCAACGTAACGGAAGATGGTATTTTTACGCACCAAATGGCGACGAGCAATCTTCTACAGAATATACAGACGGAAAGAAAATGGATTCATTTTTGTACGCTATCCAAACGGAGCTATGCGCTACACTGGCGAGTACACCAACGATACACCATCTGGACTTTGGCGTTTTTACAAAGAAGATGGAACAATTGATCAAGAAAAAAATTACGCTACAGAAATAGAATAAAACGTGTCGCGCATTCCCCACATATCATAGATGAAATCATGCAAACCTCTCGCATTGAAGAGGTTATTGGGGAATTTGTGAACTTAAAACGTGCTGGTTCTAGTTTAAAAGACTCAGTCCATTTGTAGATGAGCGCACTCCTTCGTTTATGGTTTCGCCAGCAAAACAAATTTTCAAGTGTTTCTCATCTGGTAAAGGCGGGACTGTTGTTAGTTTCTTGATGGAAAAAGAGCATTTCTCTTATCCAGAAGCTTTACGATGGCTTGCCGATAAATACAACATCGAACTACCAGCAGACGAACCGCAAACTGCCGAGGAAATGGCAGCGATAACGGAACGTGAGAGTTTGTATATATCATCAATGAATTTGCAAAAGAACATTTCTTCGCTAACATGCATGAAAATCAAGAAGGCCAAGCAATTGGTTTGTCTTATTTCGAGGAGCGTGGATTTCGTCCAGATATCATCAAGAAATTTCAATTAGGTTATTGCTTGAACAAAGGCGACGACTTTACAAAAGCCGCTTTAGCAAAAGGCTACAAACTGGAATATCTTGAAATGTTGGTTTAGTCAAAACGAAAGAAGAACGTCATTTTGACTTTTTCCGAGGGAGAGTCATGTTCCCTATTCATTCCATTTCTGGTCGCGTACTTGGATTTGGTGGACGAACATTGATTACCGATAAAAAATTGCGAAGTATTTCAATTCGCCCGAAAGTATTATTTACAACAAGAGTGAAATTCTTTATGGATTGTTCTTCGCGAAAAGTGATATCATCAAAATACGATCAATGTTTCTGTGCGAAGGTTACACAGATGATTTCGATGCACCAAGCTGGCGTCACCAACGTTGTTGCCTCATCAGGAACATCGTTAACGAAAGAGCAAATTAAGTTAATCAAACGCTATACGCAAAACATCACGATACTTTATGATGGTGATGCTGCGGGTATTAAGGCATCTTTCCGAGGAATCGATTTGATTTTGGAAGAAGGCATGAACGTGAAAGTGTTGCTTTTCCCATGATGGCGATGATCCCGATTCGTATTCGAAAAAAGTAAGTACTACAGAGTTAACTGATTTCATCAAAGCAAACACACAAGATTCGTTCGTTTTAAGACAGCAATGTTGATGAAGGAAGGTGCGAATGATCCCTTCAATTGGCTCAAATGATCCGAGAAATCGTTCATTCCATCGCATTAATTCCCGATCCGATTACGCGTTCCGTCTATGTGAAAGACATTGGAAAAGAGTTCGGTATTGATGAAGCGTTGATTCTGAACGAATTAAATAAAACACGCAAAACACAACTAGCAAAAAGAGCCATAACGAACCTCAAATTGCACAAAATCCTTTTTTAACTGAAACGTTTGTTGCACCAAACCCCAAGCTCAAACCGCAGTTAAAAATCCGCCAGCTTTTGCTTTTGAAGAATTTGACTGTTGCGGATATTGGTGAAATATGGTCAACACGCATTAAAAACCGAGCATTTAGACGATCTTGGAGTCAGTCACCAAATAGAAGTTTCCGTAACAGAATTGATTTGTCACGAAATTGAAAAAGATGGATTACACTTCAATTACCCCTTATTCAACGGATATTTGACCATGTAAAAGAGGAATCGAAAAGAAAACCTTGTACAAAACAAGTTATTGGTTGAGACATCCGATCAAGAAATCGTTCAGTGGGTTTCTTCTGTCGAAACAGAATCGTATGAATTGAGTCCGCAATGGCTGTCGAAATACATGTGGAAACCAACACAGAAGTTGATAAATTGAAAAGCCGCTGTAATGGGTAGTGTTTATGCGTTCAAACAAACACCACATAGCTTCCGCATTGCAGAAATTCGCAAAAAACTTTCAGAAACCGATCCAACTGATCACGAGAAAATGACCGATTTATTGAGTGAACAATTGTTGTTGGAACGCGTAAAAATGGCTTTATTACAAAAATTGGACGCACGATAACACCACAATGACATGTTAGTTAAATTATTCAAATTTGGACCTTACGATGTTTGTTTACTCAACATCATTACGATAGCTTTCCTAATTGTGCAGCATATATTTTGCGAAAAATCATTCAACGCAATTTGAAACGTTACTTATCGGAAGCCAACATTCGTTTGGAAGGAAAAAAAGCGATTTACTTGCGGATTTTCTCTCCAAAGTGTTTATGGTTTAGCTGGTTACTTTGCTATTTTAAGTTTCAACATGAACAATCACGACGTTTCTTTTCGTGAGTTTTTGGATTATAAATTTATGATACCTCAAAAATTAAGTTGAGTTTTGAAAATGTGCTCTTAGTAATTGTTATCATTTACAGTGCAAAACTGTTGGTAAACATTATTCGTTTGGTTTTACAACGCCGTTTTCGAAAAGACACCAACTACGACAGAGGAACGGAATATGTGTACATGCAAGTGACCAAGTACATTGTTTATACCATATCTATTTTTCTCTGTTTAGGTGCATTAGATGTACAATTAGGGATTTTCTTAGGTGGTTCTGCTGCATTATTAGTTGGACTGGGTTAGGAGTGCAAGATGTGTTCAAAGACATGTTTTCAGGATTCGTATTGTTATTCGAAGGAAGTATACGTGTGGGGCATGTTATTGAATTTCACGATGGGAAATCAGCAGAATCTATCGTTGCAAAGATTTTGAAAATAAATGTCCGAACGACACAGATTGAAACGAGAGACGGAAACGTGTTTGATTGTACCGAATACAAAATTAACGCAAGAATATATTGAAAATTGGAGTCATGGAACAAGTCTATCTCGTTTTAGAATTCCAGTCGTTGTTCAATTCGAATCAGACACACAATTAGTCAGTGATTACTGATTCAAGCAGCAATGAGTCACCCGAAAGTTAAAAAGACGAACCTGTGCAAGTACGCTTGGTAAAATTTGGTGACAATGGACTAGAAATGGAATTAATTTTTTGGGCAGATCAAAATTGGGATATCAATGAATACAAATCAGACATTCGTTTCGAAATAAATAGATTGTTCAATCATTACAAAATTGTTATTCCTTATCCGCAACGCGTGTTGCATCAAGTGTAGAATTCGCGCCCCGATTGTCGGGAATAGAATGTAGACTTCGAGTCCCGATTTGTCGGGATCAGTCTACACGAAAACCAATATCACACCGATGACTGAGGCAATCGAAGGCAATCGAAATGAGAGTAAAATTTAGTTATTATATTTGCAACCTATGAAAGCAGAAATTAAAGAATTAATGAATGCGATGAGCAAACGCTTTACATCGCACCCATGGCATGGTATTGAAATTGGTGAAAAACAACCAGCAATTGTCAATGCATTTATAGAAATTATTCCAAGTGATGCCATCAAATATGAAATCGACAAAGCATCTGGTTATATCATGGTGGATCGACCTCAAAAATTATCGAATCACATGCCTTGCTTGTATGGATTTGTTCCGAAAACATATTGTGATGAAGAAAGTCGCATCTTTTTCACGCGAAAAAACAGGTCGTAATGACATCACTGGTGACGGAGATCCATAGATATTTGCGTACTTTCTGAACGCAGTTTTAATCACGGGAATATTTTATGTGAAGCAAAAAGTATCGGTGGATTTAGAATGTTAGACGGTGGCGAAGCAGACGATAAAATCATTGCAGTATTGAAAGGCGACCAAGCTTATGGAGAAATTTCTGACATCAGCGAAATGCCGAAATTAGTGATCGACCGTGTACGCAACTTTTTCTTGACTTACAAGGATTTAGATGGTGCAGCTAAAAACGTTGAAATTACGCACGTTTACGGCAAAGATGAAGCATACGAAGTGATTCGTCGTTCACACATAGACTATACAAACAAATTTGGAATGCAGATGATAATTTAGCTGCTGCTCTAGAAAATCTTTGAAATGATCTTTTCTAAAATAGTAGTAGCTGCGAGTATCGCATGCACATTCTCTGCAGTAGCACAAATAGCGCCACAAGCAAGTCCCTTAAGTAAAGTTGAACAACGTGTTGGTTTATCTGACATCACGTTAACTATTCACGCCCAAGTAAAAACAACGCGATATTTTTGGCGGATTGATTGCTTTTAATGAAATCTGGAGAACTGGTGCAAATGAAAATCAAAACTAACGGACAACGGATGCGTTGATCTTTGAAAGACACCTTGAAAGCAGGAACCTATGCAATTTTCACCAAACCAGGTAAAAATTCATGGGATATTTACTTTTACAAAGACGCGACAAATTGGGGAACACCAGATACTGGAAAGAAGAATTAGTTGCAGTACAGGTCTCTTCGAAAGTAATTTCGTTAAAAGATGTAGTTGAAACGTTAACACTTTCTTTCGACCAATTAACAACAACTGGAGCAACGCTATCTATTTCTTGGGACAAAACGCGTGTAGAAGTTCCCTTTCAGTTCCAACCGATGCGAAAGTTCAAGCGAACATCAAAAAAATAATGGCTGGACCGAGTGCTAATGATTTGAACGGTGCAGCTTGGTATTATTACCAAACAAATTGGACTTGAAACAAGCATTGAGTGGTCAACAAAGCTTGTGCTTTGCGTCCAGATGCATTTTGGATGTTGAAAACAAAAGCATTTATCCAAGCAGAATTAGGCGACAAACAAGCAGCTATTGAAACGGCTAAGCAAGGATTAGTTGGTGCTACAAAAGCAAATAATTCGATTACATTACGTTTTCGAACAGCAATAAAAGATTGGTCGAAATAATAGATTCAAATTTTTTAAAATATTAAAAGAGTTGATGAGAATCAGCTCTTTTTTTTTATATTTAATCAGTAGTTAAAACGTATCGCCATGTTTCGTCTTTTATTTGTCCTCACTTTATTGCTTTGTTTTCACGGAACTGGACAAATAACAACTGTTTCAACGAACACCATCGATTTTGGCGAACTCACTGCGTTAACGACCCGATATCAAGATATTAGCATGCTTAACAAAGGAGACAGCCTTGCTACATATTACGCGTAGATCATAGTCCAGAACTTGTTTACAACATCAGTACGGACATCATTATCCGGATAGTACTTTTTTATGCGTATTCAAGTGAATCAAAAAGTAAAGGGCGATTTAATCACGTAGTTCGCATTTATTAAGCGATCAATTGACACAACAGAAATTCGAGTGAAAGGAAATGTTGTCGAATTACCTGATAATTCGCAAAGTACATACACCAAATGTCTGATTTTAAAGCAACACCTTCTCAACTAACAAATACTAACTTAACAGTCATAACGATTGACAAAGTCGACGGGACAGCCATTGGCGCGCACAAGTGTTGCAATCATACGCAATGGAAGTCCTGCGGGCGCATGGATAACTGGAAAAAATGGTTCCTTTACGACGAATACTCCATCAGGTTATTTCTACTTTTTAGCTGCCCACGAAGGGTATCTCGAAAAAGAAGCGGGTGTTTATATTCATCCTGAAATAAATGAAATTACTATTCCACTTTCGAAAGATAGTACGTTTTTTGTAACAACAAGTGAACAAGCACCGCTTGCTGAAACGAGTATTTCGTTAACAAAAGAAGAAGCTCAACGCATTATTTCGATCCAATTAGCAACTCCAACAATCGACTCAACTGCTCAACAAAGCATTCCAGAATTAGCACAAATACCAATTTCCGACTTTTCAAGCACTTATTTCAAACCGGTCAATGTAATTTTCGTATTGGATATTCGAGTTCAATGAAAATGAAAATGTGAAAAAATGGATTTATTGAAATACTCCATGAATCAATTGATTGAAATGTTGCGTCCAGAAGACCAACTTGGTATTGTCGTTTATTCAGATAAAGCAAGTGTTTACCAAGTTTCCACTCCAGGCGACCGAAAAGAAATCTTGCGCAATTCCATCGACAAATTAAAACCAATGGGCTTGAGTGCAGGTGGGAAAGGCATTCAATTGGGATACAAACAAGTCATGCAACAATACAATTCGGCACAAACGAATATGGTGATTGTTATCACAGATGGCGCATTCAACAAAGAATCCAACAACTACCAAAAAAGCGTGCGTCGTTATGCGAAAAAAGGAATTGTCCTATCGGTTGTCTGGGTTCAAGCAAGTAAGAAAGATGCCGAATTAATGACAACTGCTGCCACTTTTGGAAATGGTCGTTATGTCTCTGTTCAAAAATTAGCTGATGCACACAATAATCTGAAACAAGAAATACGTGTTGCTGCTTTTAAACGCTAAATATACTTACTCGCTTCTCTGTAAGCCAATCCTTTGATCGGATAGGTCGCAAGAATCGGCGCACTTCTTCGGGATGAAACTTGGATAATTGACGCAAAGACCAACCGATAGCTTTCTGAATGAAAAACTCTTTGTGGAAGCAGTTGTGCGATTAAGCTTTCCAAATACGGAATATCGACTGCATCTTTGAATTTCAATTGATAAATCAAACATGCTCTATTCAACCAAAACACAGGTTCGTAGCGCCATTCTTCAAATGTTTCGCGTGCTTTTTCAGGAAATGCTTGCGCCCATTTACCCAAATAGTTGGAAGCAATTGTATCAACGCTATCCCACCAGGCTTGTTGTGAAATCAACCATTTCAACTCATCCGCATCCGCTTTATCTATCCATTTATTCGGCCACGTATCAACCAATCTTGTGCAAATAATGAAACTCACGTTCGTCTTTTGCCCACAAATCCCGAATCAACTCCCAACGGTCAGCACGATTTTTCCATGGATTTTAACGCAACAACAAATGGCTTTTGGATGTTCCTACGAATCGTCGCCTCCATTCCGTAAAATGGAAAACGATTTTTCATGTAGGCTGCGACAGCGCGAGCGCGTCTGTATTTTGTTGTGCAATGAAAGCAGTTCGAGTTGCTCAATGAGTTGAACGGACGGTGTTTTCATTATTTTTTTCCTAATAATTCATTATTTAAATGATATACTGGGCGCATTTTTGCCATTGAACTGATTGAACTATCTAAATCTTTCAACACACCATCTTTCAAACTGTAAACCAACCCATGAATTTGAGGAAACTCACCATTTTGCCATTCTTCTTGAATAAAAGAGATTTTCGCAAGGTTCAACACTTGTTCCATCACATTTAATTCGACCAATAAATCGCCTCTTTTTTCAATATTATCAATGGCATCTAATTGATCTTGGTACTTGCTGTATACGTTTTTGATACCAACTAACCAGTTATCAAGGAAACCAAATGAATTGTTGCTCATCGCTGCAAGTACACCCCCACAACCATAATGCCCAACAAACCAAAATGTGTTTCACTTTAAATATTTAACCGCGTAATAAACTACGCTTAATAAATTCATATCGGTGTTCCCTACTTGATTTGCACATGTTTCGTTGAACAAAAATACTCCCAGGAGGTAGGTCAACAATTTCGTTTGCAGGAACACGACTGTCCGAACAACCAATCCAAAGGTATTCTGGACTTTGTCCTTGCGATAAATTGGAGAAAAATTCTGGATCACTTGCAGTAATTTTTTCAATCCATTTTTTATTTCCTTCGAATATTTTGTCCATGATTATTATTTTTATCAATGAAAATTAGTGTTATTGACGAGATTCAGCTGTTTTTTGAAAATCGACGATTAATTCGTTAATGTCTGCCGAAAAATAATGTGTGCGTGACTTATTAATGGTAAACGTGGTGTTCGTTAATTTTAGCTAGTATTTTTGAATGGCCGTTTTACTTAAAAGGTGACATTTTCTAAAAAAACAGTTCTAAACCATTGTTGTTCTTTTGATTTGATAAGCTTTTTTAAAGAAATTCTGACGATTTACTTTGTTCGCATGAAGAGAATAATCAAAATGAAATCAACATTCCAAGCATGATTCCTTTAAAAGATCAGTTAATAATATAGCAATAATCGTAACTGCAAAAATGAAAAATTCTTTTTACTTGCTTTGTAAACAGTTTTAAAAATGCTTGGTTTAGCTAGTTTATAACCTACTAACACCAAATTGCAGCTAGCGAAGCAAAAGGAACATAGCTAAAAACAAAGGGGATTGTCAAACATGTGACTGCAATCAACAATCCGTGTACAATTGTTTGCGCCTTTTGAAACTCCTCCAGCATTAACATTGCTGACGAACGAACGACAACTTGTGTAATTGGTAACTCCTCCTATAAAACCTGAAACTACATTTCCAATTCTTGAGCAAACAATTCACGATTGCCATTAGTTGTTCGTTTGAGTGGATCTAATTTATCGGCAGCATCTACACTCAACAATGTTTCGACACTTGCCACAATAGCGATGGTTATTGCTACAATAACAACTTTGCTTGATAACATATGAGTGAAATCAGGAAAATCATCAATTGCATGAGCGATTTCCCTTCAATGCCCAAATTGACACGGTGATCGATACTCAATGCGATGCTACTTCCTTCCATTCCCAAAGTTAATAAAATACCTACCAATACAACAACCAATGGTCCAGGAATAAAACGAAGCAACGTTGTTTGTACACGTTTGGTGTTCCACACCAATAATAGCACCATTGAAACACAAAAGATGATCAATGCAGCGATTGAAATATAATTCAAACTGTAGATGATTTCAGAAAAAGTATTGTGACCGTCGGATGAAAAAATGCTTCATCTCCTTCAAAATCGGCATCGTAACCGACTGCGTGCGGAATTGTTTGAACACAATTAATAAACCAATTGCAGAAAGCATTCCTTTAATGACAGCATTGGGAAAAACGATGAAATGATTCATAAACGTACAACACCAAAAAAATCAATTAATCAACCCTGCCAAAATACAGCGGAAAGAAATATTTCGAAGGGTTGGTGTAAAGCGATTGGAAATCGTGCAGTGCCGTAGCAACAATTGCAGCTAAACCTGCAGCCGGACCTGAAACACCGATGGCAGATCCAGAGAATATCCCGACTACTACTCCACCAATTATTCCTGCTATTAACCCAGAAAAAACTGGAGCTTCAGATGCCAAAGCAATTCCAAACACAAGGGAACAGCTACTAAAAAAACGACAAGACCAGCAGGAAATCTTGCTTCCAAGTCTTTGAAAAAAAGTTCATATTGAAAGTATTTGTTATTATCTAATTGATGCTAACAAATGTTTTCGGGGGGATAATCAATGATGGATTGGTAGAGAAATGAATAATTCGTTGCATGCGTAAAATAACACGTTTGTTTATGAAAGCATGTGTCGAAAAGATGGATTGTTCTTTCAAACGTGTCGTTAACAAAAAATCTTTTGCTAATTCATCGGTTAATTTTAAATCAGTTTCTGAATCTGACTCATTGTCCTCTCCGGTTAAATTAAAACTGATTTCTGCTCATCAATCGCAAAAAAAGTAGAAATAAAAACCGCACCTACATTACTCACAACAGCAAGTAAACAAGTAAACGCAATTAATTTTATCCATTTTTTTCACCGAACAAAAATAGCACATTTCGAGCAACAGCAATGAAATAAAGGCATAATTATGTTAATTTATTATAGATATTATAAACTTTTTTTATGAATAATATTGGTTGTATTTTGTAATTTAGCGACTTGTTTCACAACACAATAACACAGCTATAAATTTCACGATGGATAAGCAACGTTTACGAGAAAAATACCGCGATTTACGTCGACAATTGGCACCAGGAGAGCTTGAAAAATTATCTGAAATGATTATTGAACAAGCGTTGTCTCATTTTCAATTGTCTGAAAAAACCATTTCCCTTTTTTTGCCTATCGAACGTCAATTTGAAATCAAACGTACTTGCTTTGGGAACGTGCTAAAAATGTTGGTGCAACTGTTGCCATCCCAAAAGCGAACTTTGAAACGATTGATTTGAAACACTACCTTTCTGAACATACCGATCAATTGGAATTGAATGAAAAGGGAATTCCTGAACCAAAAAAAGGAAAGTAGTTGCTGCGGATAAATTTGATATCGTATTTGTACCGTTGTTAGCAATTGATAAAAAAGGGAATCGTGTTGGTATGGACAAGGATTCTATGATCGATTTTGAAACGTTGCGCACCCAATTGTCAATTCATTGGCTTGCATTACTTCGATTTAGAAACAACTATTTCCGACGTCCTTCCTACTGACATTCGACTGAATGCAGTTGTGATGCCAGAAAAGTTATTCGCTTTGACTAATTCGCCCAAACATCAAGGGAAATTTCACTTAATGGCAATTTTTGCCATCCCCATCACCCTAGTACTTGTGTTTTTGGTTCAAAACTGGTGGATTATCACTGCATATCTCACCCTATTATCATTGTTTCCTACTTTTTGTTTCGCAAAAAAATAAGTTTTGTCATTTTGTGCATTTAATTCGGAAAACGTATTAAATTACAGTGTGACAAAACAACTACTATTCATAGTGCTCTGCTGTATTTGTACTATTAGTGTGCAAAAAATTCGGGAAATTCCTCCCGACAAAATCTGCTTTGGTGTTCGTATTGCCATGGGACCAAATTCACAATTGACGAGTTTTATCGCATTGCGTTATTCGGGATACGGTGTTTTACGGGAAAAAAGAAGCTACAACACTGCTGATTTTATTAAAAATTATTTCGGGAGAATGGCCTAGTAACTTTAATCCTGAACAACATAATTATTTGTCATTGAAGGAATAAATGGTGGCGTTTACAAAAAAACAAAATTGCAATTAACGCAAACAAATTGTCCTGTTTTTGATAGTTTGTGGAAATTGCGTTGTAGATTATCCGTTCCAAAACGGCAAAGAAAAAGGATGGAGCAAAGGCTTGTACAAACCTTCCGCAACACAAGAAATTTATTTGAGTCAACGCTACCATTTCAAGCAACTTGATTTTGAATACTTGTAGATACCAATTTCTGGAACTTGTTGCGCGATGCTTCTGACCCCAACTGGATTGAGGCATACAAAGCATTACCATAACACCATTACTTGTCTAAGCGCTTCGCCGTACTTAAATTGGTCACCAATACCCCAGTAATTACGAAAACCATCCCGATGATTTGTGACGAATAAAACGTTTCATGAAGGAATATCAAACCGATGATTACAGCAACAACTGGAATGAAATACGTCACTGAACTAGCAAAAATAGCTGATTTATATGCAATGATTGATGAACAAAACCAAGGCCAAAACAGTGCCAATTACACTTAAAATCGTGATGTAAAACAAACCTTGCCAAGCAAATTGATTCGTTGTAATCGTACTAAAAACACCAGTTTTGGCTACTGTAAACCAGGAAGGAATCGCTAATATTGTAAATGCTAGTGCTGTTATTTCCCATGATTTTAAATGTCCCAAAAATTGCTTGATCGTATTCAAACTTGTTCCTACATAATGGTAGCAAGAATAATCGCACCAACATGTGGCCAACTAATTGCAACGGGACACTTGATTGAAAAATTCCAACCAGAAAA
This sequence comes from Daphnia sinensis, assembly GCA_013167095.2. Lineage (NCBI taxonomy): Eukaryota > Metazoa > Arthropoda > Branchiopoda > Diplostraca > Daphniidae > Daphnia > Daphnia sinensis. The sequence continues at coordinate 10,996 of WJBH02000225.1, read as the reverse complement.
AGCATACAACAAAAGCAATGATTAATCCAACAACTTGACGAACAACTAACTTATTTTTAAAGACCAACCAACTGATTACAAAGGAAATACAGGTGTAAAACTATTCAACATCCCCGCTAAACCAGAACTGAGTTTCGTTTCAGAGAACGTAAATAAAATGCTGGATAAATTACCGAACAGTCCTACCACAGTTAATGCAAGCGCGACCTTCCACGATAATTTTTTTCGTAAAACAACTAAACCAAAAGGCAACATAACCAAACCCGCAATCCCCATGCGCAACGCTGCTACTTGTGTGTGCGAAAAAATGGCTTCATGCGATGTAGTTTCCATTCCTCGTTTCATAAGAAAAAAAGAACTACCCCAAATGCCTCCGAGTAATATTAGCAACAACCAACTTTTGAGTTCCTTCCCCATTATTCAGCGGCTTGATTGTTTTTGATGTTGGCAAAATGAACGCGCAGTCCAGCTAGAACTGGTAATCCAATGTGAATTAAAACAAAAAGCACGTAAACCAATTGGTTTCAAGTGAATTTGTGGTGTTATGTTATTTAGTTGCACCGTTTCTAAATCCATGCCCAGTAAAAAGCGTAATGCAACTTTTCCTTCGTGTTCCACCAAAAACAATGCTTTTCATAGCGATATACTCCATCGTACATGGGAATCGTAAACACAATACAAACAAGTGCTAATAACACAAAAATTAAGGTGCTAATCAGGAACGGATTAGTTGTTATTTTCTTTTTCATTTTGTTATTGAAAATAAAGTTGTTATTTCTTCAGTTGTTAGCGCTACATAATGAAAGTTGCACGCTATCATGTCTTGAATACGCAATATTTCTGGATATTGTTCTGCTTTGATTCGTTGTTCTTTCCAAACGCCACTTTGTTTGTACAATTCGACAAAGTTCGTTCATCAATAATTTTATAATACCGATCAAATTTTCTAATTTTCGAAAAATTGGAAACATGTTCATTTGCTATTCAAAAAAGAAGCCCAGTTTCCTGAGGCTTTATAAAAGTTATTCGATTGAGTTACTTGACGATGAATGTCACACGGCGATTTTTAGCCATTTTCAAGTCTTCGTCATCTTCTTCTCTAATTTCAGCTTCGTTTTCTACTTTGAAACTACTACCTATTGTTGTAATACGTTTCGCATCAATTCCTTTGCTAACTAAAAATGCTTTGACTGCTTCAGCACGTTCGTATCCATGTTTGCAAAAGCAGGTTTTTTCGTAGCGACTGAATCTTCCTTTCATTACAGTATCCTGTTACAGTAATTGTTAAAGCAGGATTTGCTTTTAATTCTGCAGCGATTAATTCCAAAGATGCAGTTGCTGGTGGAGTAAAACGGTCTTTTCCGAAAGCAAAGAACAATGATTGTGCTTCGATGCGTTGTTTTGGAGACATTTTCTCATTCACAACTACTTGTTTTTGGTAAATCGTGTTGGAGAATTGTTTGGATCTGCAACAGCTACTCCACAATCACATGTTCCACCATCAGAGATCAATGTAACAGATACATCATCGATGAAATAATACGCTGCAATAATTGGTGTGAACTTGTTGTCTTTTGCTTTTTTATTCGGTTCGTTTTTCGTGTTTTCATTTTTCTCAAGTTCCCGATAGTGATAAACTTTTCGTTTCCTTCAGCGATAAATGTTCCACAAATTTTTTCCCATCCAAACATAGCATTGAAAATCTTGTTAGTTGGATTCATCACATCTGCTTTATCGATAATCGAAGATTTTGTGTCTGTTCCAAAATCTGTTTTTGATAAATTTGCGCCAATTTGATACAAGCGTATTTTGAAGCTTCTGCTAACGACACATTAAAAGAAACACAATACTTCATTCCTTTTTTCAACGACGTTGTTAAACGCATTGTGATATACGTACGCGCCATTTTGTCTTGGTACGAATATGCAACAATTCCAGCATAATTTTCGCCTTCTTTTTGGCTCTTCTGTACCGTACAAGCTAACAGGTGCAGCAATAACAGGAACTTTTGAATTTTTCAAGAACAAATCAGCTGGAGCTCCAGTTGGTGAATACCAACCTGTTGCTAAATCTATTTGTCCCATTTTCTTTGGTTTTCCGATACGGATTCAAATCCTCCGTTATCAACTAAATTTTCGCTTTCTTGCGCGAATGCACCAAGCACTTGTTAAAAGCGTAAAAGCTAATGCGATATTTTTCATTTTCATACTAGTTAATTTCATACGATTTACTGTTTTAATAAACGTTTTTACCTTTTCAGGATCAACATCAGGGTAAACTCCATGACCCAAATTTACAATATGACGTTGATTATTGTTGAACGAATGTAACATTTTTATTGTTCGTTCTCAATATTTTTATCAGAACCATACAAAGCGCACGGATCTAAATTACCTTGCAATGTTTTATTGTCACCAACCAATGCGCGCATTGTTTGTACGTCCATGTTCCAGTCCAAACCAACTGTATTACAGTCTAATGAAGCAATTGCAGGGATAGAAGTAATCGCTCCTTTCGAGAAAAGTGTCACGGGAACATCGTTGATAGCTGCAGCAAATTGTTTCAAATACGGTAGTGAAAACGTTGCGTATTGCTCCGTTCCTAAAATTCCAGCCCATGAATCAAAAAACTTGTACCATGCTTACACCAGCTTTTACTTGCGCTTTCAAATACGCAATCGTTACATCTGTAATTCCTTGTAACAATTGGTGTGCCAAAGTTGGATCTGTGTATAACATTTTTTCGCGCTTCGCTAATGTTTTGGAACCACTTCCTTCGACCATGTAACAAAAGATTGTCCACGGAGCACCAGCAAAACCAATCAATGGAACACGTCCATCAATTCTTTAACGGTGATTTTATTGATTCCAATACATACGCCAATCGATCTTCCACATCGAAATTGACCTCCATGCGTTTGCTTGTTCAGCAGTGCGAATCGTATGTGGAAACCATGGACCTCTTTTTCTACCATTTCGTAGGGAACATTCATCGCTTCTGGAACTACTAAAATGTCAGAAAAAATAATTGCAGCATCGACATCCAACAAATCAACAGGTTGAATTGTTACTTCTGCAGCCAAAGCTGGCGTTTCTACTAATTCCTTAAATCCACTAACACTTGCACGAACGGCACGGTATTCGGGTAAAATTCGACCTGCTTGGCGCATTAACCAAACGGGATATCGTTCTATGGGTTGTCCTTGCGCAGCGCGCAAGATTAAATCGTTCTCAAATTCATTCCTGCCAAAAGTAATCGATTCTTTAGAAAAAAGCGAACCTTCAGCTTGTTTTTTAACTGCTAAAACAAGTTAAAACGAGAAAAAAGTTGATATATTCGTTTCTATGGAATCTGCGTACTGTTTTTTCAGTTTTGTTTTGGGTCATTTTTATGACTGCATTCGCTAGTAAACTGACTGCTCAAACAATCTTTCCTTTGTTTTTGATCCAAGTATTCCGGTATCTGTAAACGGAACAGTTCTAGCGCATCCTTGGGCTGGAGGAATCAATTACAGTCAATTTTCTTCTTTGGATTACGATTACGATGGCGATGATGATTTAGTCGTTTTTGACCGAAGTTACAATCAATTTTTGTTGTATGAAACAGTGATCAATGGAAGTGTTTCTTCGTACGAATATGTATTTAACTCACAACGTTTTTTCCAAGCGACTGTGATTACCGAACCACTTTTATTGACTACAATCAAGATGGCCAAAAACGATATTTTCACCTACGGAATTGGCGGTATAAAAGTCTATAAAATACTGGAAATGCGAGTATCGGCATGCAATGGCAACTAGAGAATCGGTTTTGTTTACTAATTACTTGGAAGTTATACCCATTTATACGTCAGTGCTGGCGATATTCCAGCGATTGTTGATGTGGAAGGTGATGGCGATTTAGATGTGCTCACATTTCACATTGGAGGCGAACGAATGGATACCATCAAAACCAAAGTCAAGAACTATATGGTCATTCCGATTCGCTCATTTTGAATTGAAAAATGAATGTTGGGGACAATTTCGGGAAGATCCAAACAACAACAATGTCTTTTTAAACGACCAACAAAGTCCTGCGTGAATGGAAGTATCCTAATCCAGAAATGCCGCTTGCAAATGAAGTAGAAGAAAAGAAAATACCGGGAACGGTACAACAAAAACACAGCGGATCGACCATTCTTGCGTTGGACATCAATAACAACAATGTATTGGATTTAGTAATCGGAGATGTTGCTTACACCAATTTAACGTTGTTAACCAACGGAGGAACAACACCCATTCTAATAGTGCGATGATCGCCCAAGATCACACATTTCCGAGTAATTCAACCACAGCTTCGGTGCAGTTATTTCCCGCAGCCTATTTTGTTGATGTCGATTTTGACGAACAAAGGATTTAAGTGTTGCACCAAATGCACGGACGGTTTCTGAAAACCAAAAAAGCGTGCTCTTTTACAAAAACAATGGAACTAATTCGTTGCAAATTTTGTTTTTCAAACCAATGAATTCTTGCAAAAAGACATGATTGATAATGGAACTGGGAGTATTCCGGTGTTGGTCGATCAAAATGGTGACGGTAAAAAAGATTATTTGTTGCCAATTATTTCCGCTACAAACCTGTATTAGATAAGGAAAGTTCGTTGCTGCTTTATATAAATAATGGAACTGCAAGTGCAACGAGTTTTGCGCAATCATCGACAGATTACTTGAATTTGTCGCAGGCCAATCTTGGCTTTCGTTTGGTGCCCACTTTTGGTGATGTAGACGGTGATGGCGATGATGATTTGTTCCTTGGAAAAGAAGACGGAACTATTTTACGCTACACAATAATGGTAGTGCAGGAAATCCCTTATCATTGGTTAATCCGATTCCTTTAGTGGATAATTTTAGGAAATAGCATTGCAGTGAACACATTTGCAGCTCCTCAGTTAATTGATTTGAACAAAGACAATTTACTCGATTTGGTCATCGGAAAAAAAACAGGGGAAATGGTTACTACCAAAATACCGGTTCAGCAAACAATCCATCGTTTTCATTGATGAATAGTCAACTGGGAAATGTGATGTAGCTAGTACGCCAGAAGGTTTTGCTATTCCACATTTTTTTAATGTGAACGACACCTTGCATTTATTTGTTGGCGCGTTTGATGGAAAACTGCATTATTACACCGATATCGACAATAAGTTGGCTGCTGGAGAATCATTTTCATTGGTTTCGCACGAATTCTTGGGGATTAAACGTTGGTGCATACAGTTCGTTTTTTTGTAGACGATTGCGACAATGATGGGAAATTGAATTTATTTATCGGACAAGATCTGGGTGGTGTCAGTCATTTAGAAGTTGATCCGACAAGTTCAGCAAGTATTGAGGAGCATCTTGCCCTTCCATCATTGCATATCCCAATCCTGCGAAAACAATCTTGACGCTTGTTCCATCACAAAAAGAGGAAACCATTATTTCGGTGACTGTGGTGAATTTAGTGGGGCAATTGCTTCCTGTCGATTTTGAGCACAACAACCTCATCTTATCAGATTTAGCTCCAGGAAAATACTTCGTTCGTGTTCAAACAACAACTAGTTCGAGTACGATCTCTTTTATCAAAGAGTAAAAAATTGGTTCAAGTTGCTTAATTTTACAGCATGCGAATAGCTTATATATGCGGAACAGAAAGTTGGGGTGGTTTGGAAATGAACCCAGCCAAAATGCCCAATGGATGTTGGAAAAGGGGCACGAAGTGTGGGCTTTCTGCTTGAAAAACACACCGTTTTATAATTATTGTGCTGAATACAACATTCCTGTTGTATGCATTAACAAGCACCGCAAATACTACGATTTCAAGGCTGCAAAGCAACTGCGCAACCAACTAAATAACCTAAACATCGAACATTTGATTTTGCGTGATGTGCGCGATATGAGTGTGTCCGTTGCTGCCAAGTTTTGGGGAAAATCTAGCTTTAAGGTTCATTATTTCATGGAAATGCAATTAGGCGTTTCAAAAAGAAACCTGTTGCACACCATTCGTTTTCGGCAATTGGACACGTGGAGTTGTCCTTTGGAATGGTTGAAAACGCAAGTATTGGAAAAAACGCGCATGCCAAAAAACAAGGTAATTGTTATACCTAGTGGCATCAATCGAGCGCCGTTTACCAACAATTTATCACAAGAAACAGCGCGTACCTTGTTGTCGTTACCGCAGGATAAAATCATCATTGGATTAGCAGGGCGATTTGACCCGCAAAAAGGACAATTGTTGTTGTTAGAAGCATTGCAACAAGCAACGAACAAGGAAATTGTTGTGTTGTTTTTAGGAGCGCCAACCGTCAACGAAGGCGATGATTATGCGCAAGCAATGGAGCAATTCAGCGCAAGCCATTTCATGAGTGAACGTGTTGTTGTTCGTCCATTCCGAAAAGACATTGAAGTGTTTTACAAAGCAATTGACGCGTTTGTGATGGCGAGTAAAGCAGAAACTGTTGGCATGGTAACCATAGAAGCGTTGGCGAGTGGCACAACAGTCATCGGAAGTAATGCAGGAGGAACAATCGAATTGTTACACAATGGTCAATTGGGCTATTTGTTTGAATCCTTGAATGCGCCATCCTTAGCGCAAGCCATTGATGCCTTTGTCAGTAATCCAAAAAAATGGTCGAACAAAACCTTGAGTGAAAGCACCTTGCGATTCGACCACGAACACGTGATTGCTTTGGTGGAAGAACGATTGAAAGTTTAAATGGTTAACCAGTATTTTCATTGCTCATATCAACTATTTTTATTTATTTTTAATATTCAAATTTAAATCATGAAACAATCCATCTTCTTTTTTATTCTTCTTGTAAGTAATACACTTTTCTCAACAACTTTTATACGAAAAAGATACAGTTGGATATGTTTCTTCGATTAATGGAAATCAAAGTGGATTAACGTAAATATTACAATTACATCTGCTTTAACTAAATATGAATTAAAAAAAGTCAAATCAACATATATTTAACTGTTGACAAAGTCATTTACGATTTCAAACTTCCAAGTGATTATTAAAACAATCAACTATCTTTCGTGAAAGAGCAATAAAACGTGCGTTACAACGTCATTAATCGGATTTGGATTGGTGTTGTTGGTGGTATCATTGCTTCTCACCAAGTCAAACTACTGTAAACAGAAATATTGGATATGCATTTGTTGGAGCTGGAAGTGCTATTAGTTTTGGAGGATTATTATTTACAATAAATCTAAATTTATCAGCAAATGATATGTTACGAAGAAGCGCTTGGAATATCGAAAACGAGGATTGTAACCCCCTACTTCAACCCCTTAAATTTCTCGGAAAAGAAAACTTTGTCGCGGTTTACTTGCTGTTCGATACAGTCTCTGAATTCGGTAAACTTTCCTGCTGGAATAGCATTTGTAGGGAAAAACAATTGCAACTCTTCGATGTATTCGAAGTAAATCGTTTGTTGGTGTGATTCTACCCTACGCAAGCCTGAAAAATACAAAATACGTACTTCGCGATCAGCTACCACAACTGCGTTTTTTGGTCACTCCGATTCGGAACCATGATTGTGCAATGAATAAAAACAACAATTGATCGAGCATCATAAATCCGTAAACTGCAGTCAAGGGCCACGATTCTGGTGTTAAGTAATAAGTCGTGTACGCAAAAAATCCAGCGACGATAGCTTCAATGATCAAATACAAGCGCACTTGACGTTTGCGTTCTTTCCCAATTTCACTGCACCAAATAAAGCGCTTTGGATTTTTTGTCATGCCAACACCCACCCAATGGTGAACAGAACGTCGTCCGATTAACAAGGCGAGAATGCCTGCAAGCACATAGAAAACAATGTGTCTGTAGGATAAATTTGCGCCTGAACCTTTTAAAAAATCGATTGGGATATCAAAACCAACGATGATTGTGAAGGCAAGAGCTGGCATTGAAAACACCAGCAATAAGATGTTAATGGAACGATTCATCCGTTTAATTTGAAGCTAATAGCTTGATTTTATTTTTGATGTCCTCAATTTTTCTGTGTGCCGCAGCAATTTTATTTTCGACCTCCTTGCGCAACGCATCCGCTCCTTTCGATTTCGCGAAGAAACCAAGGTTGTTTTCGTATTGCAAAATATCGGATTTCAATTGATTCATTTTCTCGTTCAAGTCCGATTTTTCACGTGCTAACGCTTTATCCGCATTTGGACTAGCTTTGAGCGTATCCATTTTAGCTTGGAACATCATGCGGTCTTGTTCAGCGCTTCCAATTTTAATTTTTCGTAATGACCATTCAATGCTTCTCTGTATGCTTGGAAAACATTGTCTTTTTCTTTCATTGGTACAAACCAATTGCATTGAAAGCTGCTGCAAAGTCGCGCAACAAGGCTAACGCTTCTTTTTTGTCTTCTGGAAGAACTGTTGTTTTGATTTTTTCAATCAATTCGTTTTTCGCTGTTAAATTCCTGCCAGGCTTGATCTTGCTCCGAGAAATGAGCGGTTTTGCATTGAAGAAATGATCGCAAGCTGCTCTAAATTCCTTCCACAATTTTTGCTCGAATTTATGACCAGCATTTCCAAGCGTTTTCCATTCTTTTTGAAGCGCAACAATTTTTTCAGATGTAGCTTTCCATTCAGTAGACGTTTTGATGGCTTCGATCTTTTGAATTAACGCTTGTTTCTTTTCTGCTACTTCATCAAATTGAGAGCGGATTGTATCAAAAAATGATTTTTTTGTTTCAAAAAACGCATCACACGAAGCACGGAATTCTTTCCAAATCTCTTCGTTTTTCTTGCGTGGACCAAAACCATTGTTTTCCACTCGTTTTGCAAACCAATCAATACATCAGTCACTTCTTTCCAATCTTTTGGAACTTCTGCTTTGACTTGTTCAACTAATTCAGCAGCACGTTGTGCAATTGATTTCTTTTTGGCAAGATTCTCAGCGATTTCGGTGCGTTTTCATCGTAAAAACCTTGAATACGTGTGTACGCTGCGCGTACTGCATCCCAATACAAGTTTTGATGTTTTCCCATTCTCATTGCCAATTGGGTCTGTTTCGTCCCATTCGTTTTGCAAAGCTTTGATCGATTGTTCCACATCTTTGATGTTTTCAACTGCAGCCAATGCTGAATACGTTTGATGACATCCAATTTCAACTGTTGGTTGCGGTGCAAATCGTGTTCGCGCAATTCGCGGTAAATTTTAATGTGGTAGAAAAACGTTTCCAACAAGCGGGAATATTCCGACTGTAAGTCTTGGCGTTTGTCGCGTGGAATATCACCAACTTCTTTCCATTGTTCGTGAATTTCTTTGTAAGCGTTAACGCTGCCCCAATATTTCCTCTTTCTCAATCACCACTTTCAAACGGTCAATCAACGAACGTTTACGGCGTAAATTAGCTCTTCCGTTTCTTTCTCTCGCGTTGTGCTGTATTCTTTTTTCACGGAATTCGCCATACACATGTAAAACTCCTGACGGATCAAATCCTCCGGTTGTTCTTCAACTGTTTCTCTCGTCTTGGGCTTCCAATTGTTTGATTTGAAATTGTCTATCTTCTTCGATAACAACATCTTCAAAACGCGAACGAAGTTCACTTACTTCACGTGCTACTGATAATACGTCTTCTTGTTGTGACAAGGTTTTCAGAGTATCTAATAAGGCTATTTTTTCCATTGTTAAGCTATTAGCGGATTACATGATAATTATTAACCGATTACGGCGTTCATTTCAAAATTTGTTAACGCGATGAATTCTTGGATACGTGCATCAATTTCAGAACGAGAAATCTCTAACAAACGTTGCGTTCCGAATTTTCCACGCAAAAAGAAGCCAATGCAGAACCTGCAATGATGGCACATTTCATGTTTTCAAAAGAAGCGTCATCAGAAGCTGCGATGAATCGATGAAACCTCCAGCGAATGTGTCCCCTGCACCTGTTGGATCGAACACATCTTCTAAAGGCAACGCTGGTGCGAGAATACTTTTTCTCCTTGGAACAACAACGCTCCGTGTTCCCCTTTTTTGATAATCAAGGTTGTTGGCCCCATTGCACGAATCACTTTCGCTGCTTTTACCAACGAATATTCTTTTGACAATTGGCGTGCTTCTTCGTCATTGATGATCAAAACATCAACTAATTTCAAGGTCGTTTTTAAATCGTCCAATGCAATATCCATCCAAAAATTCATGGTATCCATTGCAATTAATTTCGACGCGTTCTAAACGTTCAATCACTTGACGCTGCACTGAAGGTGCTAAATTACCTAACATTAAGTAATCAACTCCTTGGTAACTAGCAGGAATAATTGGATCGAAATTTTCCAAAACATTCAATTCTGTAACCAATGTATCGCGTGAGTTCATGTCGTTGTGGTATTCCCCGACCAGAAAAACGTTTTTTCACCTTGTTTGATTTGCAAACCAGCTAAATCAACACCTTTAGCAGTCAATGTGCTAATGTTTCTTGAGGGAAATCATCTCCAACTACAGAGACAATTTTTGATCGTTTGTGAAATTTGATGCGGACAACGCAATATACGTTCCTGCACCACCAACAATTTATCTGTTTTTCCGAAAGGTGTTTCAATTGCATCAAACGCAACACTACCTACTGTTAATAAACTCATTTACTCAATTTTAATTGCGCAAATGTAAGGAATATCGGAGCGACAACCTTGTAAACAGAAAAAAGTTGCCTGATTTTTTTTCAATAAAATCTTTTGTTTTGTCACGTTTTTTTTCTATTTTCGTTGGTACTGGAGCTGTCCAACTACTACTACATGATACAATTGCGCAATTCTTCTCTTTTTTTTGTTGCTGACCACCGTAAAATCTCTTTATGGACAAAGTCGTTTTACCTGTTGGTGCACGCGCCAACGCATTAGCAAATACAAGTGTAACCTTAATGATTGCTGGTCGTATTTCCACAATCCGGGTGTTGTTCCTATGAAAAATTCGGTGCAGGTCGGCGTATTTTATCAACCGTTTTTAGCAAAAGAAGTCCAACAACA
>WJBH02000224.1:0-34161 GCA_013167095.2 Daphnia sinensis | reverse complement strand
TTTTTTTTTTTTTTTTTTGCACGATCAACTAAAACTGTTTTTCAAAATAATTTTCTAATGCACTTTCACTCTACAGGTAACCCATGGAACACCTTTAATTGCTTTTTACCAACATCCAATGTCAGTGTTTTACACAACGGATCAGTCTCGGCGGTAGAAGAATTTTGGAGGTAGACGTGTAATGTAGGCCTATATTAGAATGTTCTAATAATAAAACAACTGTTTTAGTCGGCGGGTATTGGGAATCACTGACGGCATAGATAACGGTTAGATATTGTTTCTTACCAAAGAAAAAAAAACGCTTTTTGTATTAATAGTGTTAAACTTTTAACGCAAATTTCTATAGCTGGTTCAATGCGATGGGAGCTATTCGGTGTCCTCATCCTTACTTGGATATTAGTCTACTTTATTATATGGAAAGGAATAAACCAAAGTGGATATGTACACATAATAAAATCTATTATTTTAGGATTTAAATCATTATAATACATCTTTGCTCTTTGGATTAGATTATATGGTTTACAGCCCTGTTTCCCTACGTCATTCTACTCGTGTTGGTCATAAGAGCAGTCACATTAGAGGGAGCCAGCGATGGACTCCTTTATTACATAACCCCTAAATGGTAAAGCGAAATAACTTACAGTATGTACTACCTCACATGAAAACAACGACTAAGTGTATTTTACTTTATTTTATTTTTCTTCAAGGGATCTTTTGCTTACATCTGGACCTTGGATTGATGGCGCTACACAGATCTTTTTCGCCTACAGCATAGGAACTGGAGCTTTACCAGCGTTGGGTTCATACAATAAATTTAAGCACAATTGCTATCGGTAAGTAAAAGTCAATGTTTCAGCTTCGAATCACTGTGTTACTACATAAAACATCTTGCAATAGAGACGCTGTTATTACGTGCGTTGTAAATACGCTAACCTGCTTAATAGCCGGTGTAGTTACGGTAATGATGTTTAGTTGTGCAGATTGAATTCTGCTAAGTGATTAATTTAAAATTTTATTTCTTGAAACATAACTGTCAAGTATAGTTTTCAATAATGGGTAATATCGCTTCCTCAACCAACTCGTCAATTGAATCGGTCGTTTCATCCGGACCTGGTCTAGTTTTTATAACCTATCCTGAAGTTGTTTTACGACTCCCTGGAGCTGCAGTTTGGGCCATATTGTTCTTTATAATGCTTGTGGTAAGCTTATATTGCACATAACTATTACCTGTTATGAAACCATTATCACAAAATGTGTAACTTTAATGTTTTAATTGATTGTTTTATTCTTTTTTTATCTATAGATCTTAGGGATTGACAGGTAGGTAATTCGGTTAATTTGATTGCAGTGTTTAACAGGGTAATGACTAGTCGTTTGCTATAAGTGAATTTTGCATGATTGAGGCGTTTGTCACTGGGATCGTTGATAATTGGCCAAAACAATTACGGAAGTATAGAAGACTATTTGTGGTTTCTACCATAGTTGTCATCTTTTTGCTTTCTCTACCGATGATAACTGAGGTAAGCGTACGGCTATTTTACGCAGATGAATTAGAAAGATTTATGGGCATTAGAATATTTATGAATATTTATATTTCTAGAATTTTTTTTTTGTGGCATAATATATTTATTACAAGGAAAAGTCTATTGCCTTTCAACTCCAGAGGGCACTAGTTACGTGGAAGAGTAGGCCTTCTTACCGTTTTCCCTTTTCGTTGTTATGTGAAACCTTTTTACAGTCTTTCTGCTGATATTCACTTTTTTTCCCGTTAGCTATTTTATTGAGATAAAATCTTTCGGTGGTTATCAATTGCAAACGCATTTATTTCTCCAGAATCGTGCGTGTCAATCTGTCATAAGATGATGCTTCAGGTATTATATTTGTCATCAATATCCTTTGAAATGACATTAATCATTTAAAACTACTTATCTCAAAAAACAAATTAATACCAAAAAGCATCATCTTGTGACACGTACGACTCTGAAGAAAAGAATGCATTTGCAATTAGCACCCACTGAAGGATTTTACACCGATAAAATAACTAAGGAAAAAAAACTTGAATTTCAGCAGTGAATATCAGACTACATGAAGGACGAAGGTACCACATAATAAAAAAGAAGAAAAAACACTCAGAAGAAGGCCTACCCTTCCCCGTAATTATTGCCATCTGGAGTCGAGATAGCAAAAAGGTCAATTGCCCCTCAAAAGTTGAGGCTTGAGGGCCCCTCAACATTTTGACTATTACCCTCATTGAGGGGTAATAGCCAAAATGTCTATTGTCCCTTAAAAGTTGAGCCGTTGAGGGTCAAAGGCGCGACCTATTTATAATAACAGTAAATAATAAATGAAACAGGGAGGCGTATACCTATTTCAAGTGATGGACTACTATTCTGCAAGTGGAATGTCCATGTTGTTCTTAGTGTTCTTCCAAACGATTTCCATCAACTGGATTTTTGGAGGCAAACAATTTTGCCAATGCATCGAACAAATGCTGGGTCAGAAACCTTCGTGGTTTTTATACGTATCTTGGGTGTTTCTGGCACCTATCGTTATGCTGGTAAAACGAATTATGTTAGAAGGCGCCGCATTTAGAACGTGCTGTTCTAACATTAACTTGTACTGTTGCAGTCCATCTTTATATTTTCCATCGTACAATACGTACCGGTAACGTACGGAAATGGCTACCAATATCCAAAATGGGCGGAGATTTTAGGGATTTGCATATCGCTGTCCTCCATGCTGTGGATACCGTTCTATGCAGTTTACTATGTTCTTTCTACACCAGGAACTTTACGCGAGGTAACTACTGCTCATTCTGTCTTTTTTTACCACAGATAGTAAATCATGTTTTGAAAATCACTGTGATATTTGTACACTCTTGTAATACAATCTCCTCAATTTAGGTGTTGACCAAAGGAATTACACCCGCATTAAAGGTTCGATGTAAATTAACAGCACAGGAAGAAACGCAACAGGTTCTCGAGGATCAATCCCATTCACCTTCATCGTTTGCGGATGATCAATTGCATGGTAGTATGGGTAATTCCACTGTTTTGTTAGTTAGTATGGACAATGTTAAAATGTGACGAACTATTGTTTTCACCTTCTTGTTAATATAGTCGATTATAATATAAACTGCAGAAAAATTCATAGAGGCATGTGGTTAGATAATGGTTACGAAATAGAAGTGAAACCAACAAGGTGAAGTTGAAAATGAACGTTCCAGAATTCGATTTGCTGACGTTTTTTGTTCTGCAACAAATATCACTAATATATATAAACAATAAAAGAAAACGATTTGCCGTAATTAGAAAACCCATCTCAGCGTTGTCCTATACGACGCAAGGATGTGTCAGTGACGAGGTAGTGTTACTATATTCCGTGCTGAATGCTCCTTAGTCCGTACTCTCAAAATTTTCATTAACCAGTTGATTTCTGTAAAACTTAATAAAACCCAAAACAGTATGAGAGGTTAAGGTGAGGTCTTGACTCTTGTGACTACAAAACTTACATTTTTCTTACCTATTATATTATAGTATTACATTATATTATTGAGTTACCTTATAACTTCTACCCCGCTTCTGCCTGCCCCTCTTTTGGGGGAGTATAGACCTAATCCGTCAGAAGCTTCTATATTTTTTGTTCTTCAATAAGTTTTTTAATAATTTAAAGTAATTTTAAATTACTTTTATTTGTGTAAAAATTTGCGATTGAATACTGGGCGTCAATGGGCAAGTGTCACGAGGGGGCTCGATTAACAGGCAAGGGGTAGTTACTTACACTTTTCCCTAAGAACCATCACACGATGCACACACGATTAAAAGAACAGTACACGATCTGGATCTTCGTCAAAAGACTGAGGCAACACTCATTCTCTGCTTCTCTCTCTGCGCTCTCTCTCTCTCCGGTCTCTGCGCCTCGATCTGTTCTACTTTATTCTACTTACCAACGTCAGAAAATCATCGTTTTAAAGACAGGCAACGCAGAAATCCACCTAGACTAGACGTAATGTTCACGTTCACGGAAGGGTCGCCAAACACCCTCTTCTCCCACCACCCTTCCTTTTTTTACAACCTCTTCTACTTTTTTTTTACAATTTGATTAAAATCACGCCGATGTTTATGAAATTTTATTACCTCATTTTTTTTTAAAATCAGAAACATTTACTTTTTTGATGCACTAAGTCAAGGTGTTTTAAGGTTACGAAAACTTCATAATTTGATTATTCAGCAGAGATTTGAATGACCGGGAAATAAAAAAATGTACGTAAATCGAATTTTTGTATGAAACGTATGCGTAAGAACTTATGTGCCTGATGCGTTCCCCCAGCCCACTTCCTTATGCAGGGCTTCGACCAGCAAGTTACTAGCAATGTCGGACGTACTAACATTTCCCATGCTTATTGCATAACGATGCTGTGAAGCAAATGAACAACGTCAACTAATGATTGCTTCCGTTAAATTATTAAGCAATATAAGTAGACTATTATGTTTGCTGATAGTTTTGGCCAATCAATAATTTTTCGGCTATTCCCTCTCTGGGACGTTTTCTGGTTTTCCTTTTCTTGTGGTCGTTCCCAAGAGATAATTTTTTCTCTACACTATGTATTACAAAATTCACGTTAGAGAAAGAATACATATACTATGGTCACGTACAAGAAATTATAGGCCCTTTAGCTAACTGGAGTCAGGCGTGGTTCACCCCCTCATCCCTCGACGGGTTTGTAAAAAAGGAGAATAGCTCCACTCGCCCTGTCCGTGTAAGCGTGACAAAATTTTTTTTACTTTTCTATTCTGAATTTGTTATTTACCAATGGTTCTACAAATCAACAGTAATCTAAGTGTCGCTTGCAAAATTACTGTGGAAATTCCTGATTTCCTACGATAACTACGCGTTGAAAATATTTGAATTAGATGTAATGTTCCGTAAATTAATTAGAAAATGCTGAGTCGGAACCAGTAGACGAAAAATATTGGTAAGTGTAAAATCCCAATTTAATGTCTCGTAGGTTTCGAATTGAGCTCAGTTATGTATTTTGTTATCTTAAATGTTATTGAGGATTTTACTGTTGTAACATAATAAACTATTTTCATGTGTGAATTTATCATCCTAAAATTCTGGGTTTGTGCTCTGTAATTATGTTAATTTTGTGAAACAGCACTCGAGGATAGCCTATACTAGATCTTGCGTACTCGGACAAAAAATGCAAAAAATAGCACAGTTCACTTACTTCCAATTTGTATGTAAATTACATTGTCCAATACATCCATGGGCACGTACGTCACATATACCTGATATAATACCAGCGCTATTGCTATATTTCTTCATGACACACGGCTCCAGAGGAAGGAATTTTTGAACCTGGCTAGGTGTGCTTGGGGCGCATAACGTACTATAAAACATCACTGAGTTTTTTGGCTTCGTTCGCGGTAGGCGGTAATGGTGGAGCTCCACTTCTGGGCTTACAAACAGGCGTAACCCCTTTGGCTAATACCTTGAATGAAAAAATAAGCATTAGAAACATTCAAGTGCCATTTACGGATATGAAATTTGGAACAACTTCTCTTAACGTTCCCGGAGTCGTCACGATATAATAGACAGCATATCCAGGAATCCATAACATGGAAGACAAACTGATGGTGATTCCAATGGCTTCAGCCCACCAAGGGTATTGGTAGTTTTCACCGTATGTTACTGGGATGTATTGGATGACGTAAAATAAAAACACACCCTTTCAAAATGAGGATGGGGATCAATTTTTAGTGTTTCAAAAGAAGTCATGTGCTTATAAGATTTCTTACTGCCATAACAAGGGGGCCGAAGAAAGACCAGCAAACGTAAAAGAACCACGAGGGTCTGCTACCAGACATCTGCTCAATGCAGTCACAGAATCGGCTTGTGCCAAATATCCATGCAATAGAAATAGTTTGGAAAAATACAAGAAACAGCATAGACATCCCGCTGGCTGAATAATAGTCCATCAACTGAAATATGTAAACACCGCCCTAGAATATGTAAAGAAATACAATATTAACTTGTTGTATCACGCAGTGCTGTGACACCTTGGCTATTCTATGTTTTTGTCAAACCTGAGTTATCATGGGAATATCCAGAAGAAACATCATTAGTACACACAAAAATGTGAAAAATTTTCTGTTTTTTCGTAATTTTTCCGGCCAGTTGTCGCTAAGCCCAGTAACAAAAGATTCGACATTGCAGAATTCCGAATCGATTCCCAAAATCTATTTAATGAAATTTGATTCAAAGTTTAATTACTTAATTTTTCGATTAATGGGTAGGCACCAATAGTATCACAGGACTTATTACCGCAAGCATGATAAAGAAAAGTACGGCCCAGGCTGGTGCTCCTGGAAGGCGTAAGACTACTTCTGGATATGTAATAAAAACAAGGCCAGGTCCAGAATTCACCACCGAATCAATACTGGCATTAGTAGCATGCGCAATTGTTCCGAGAATAGCAAACTTTTTATCGTGCAAATTTTGGGTAAAAAAATTAAGACAAGCGCTTAATTACAAATTACGTCAATACAAATACCGTAACGATTCCTGCAATCAAACACGTCACCGTGTTCACCAAGCAAGTTATCATGGCGTCTCTGTATATGGAGAGAAACAAGACAAAAATACGTGAGCAAACAAACGTGTGGTTATACT
This sequence comes from Daphnia sinensis, assembly GCA_013167095.2. NCBI lineage: Eukaryota > Metazoa > Arthropoda > Branchiopoda > Diplostraca > Daphniidae > Daphnia > Daphnia sinensis. The sequence continues at coordinate 27,486 of WJBH02000224.1, read as the reverse complement.
ACATTTTCTAAACGCGGGATAGGCCAATTGGCAGGGCTTCCTGCTCCGGGATTACGGATGCGGTACCCAAATTTTTGGGATTTCTTCGTAACAGATCATCTGACATTTCTCAGAGATGGAGGATATTGGTTCACGAAAGAAGTTGCAAAAAAAGCCCCCTAAAGATCTACAATAATCTGCACACAGCGCAGTGTCAGGATTTCTGTAACGTAAATGGATCTCTTTAGAAAATCGTGATGATTTTTCAAAAGACGCCTGATCTGATTTTCTAAGTTTTCGCTAGTAGTCAACACCTGGAAATGACGAAATTTTCTAGGAGTAACGGATTTTCAACAGGTTTAACACCGACAGAAATATGGGACTTAACTCTATTCCTAATTAATTTTTTGATTTTCACTGGTTGTTGATAAATTTGACAAAGATTATAATATGTGATTATTATAAGATTATTATGTACTCTTCGTATTCCTTCGTATAGAGGAAATATTTTACAGGCGCACGCTAGATATTGCATGGCTTAAATTAAGGCACCACCGAAGTCTGTTTCGCTGAATGGCTGTAGAATTACTAGTGGTAGGCCTAAAGTTTCGATACTTAACCATCACGGCTAAAAACAATGTGGCTTCGCCGCTAATTTTTTTTCTTGTTTCTTAACCATTAGAAAACATTATTTTGAATGTAAATTCTACTTCAGCGATCATAACAATGCAAATAACAATCCATGTTTAATCTCCTACTAGCCTACACTTGGTTTACAACTAGCGCAACAGAGACAGCTGTTCTACATTATTGTCGAACTCTAAGATGTCATAAAAGATTTCTCTCACCTGAAGCAGTTGTATTTAAACGTGTTATATGAACCTAGTGCGGGTAACGCTCCGGTTCCGATACTATAGGCGAAGAAGATTTGCGTTGTACCTGCGTATCAACAAATGGCTAATATGACACCACGAACATTCCTAAATCGAAAAATAGCCTGTTATACCATCAATCCAAGGTCCAGCAGTCAGTAGAAGATCCCTGGAAATTTCGATTTGTTTCAGTTAATGCCATTACTTTATCCGCATAATTGCTATTCACCATTTCGGGGTGATATAATACAACAATCCAATTTCAGCGCCTTCCAGAGTAACTGCGCGAACAAGAAGCACCAAAAGTATGACGTAGGGAAACAAGGCTGTGAACCAGACTATCTGCATATTATATTGCATAGTTAATAAAATATAACATGTAGTATTAGTTTAAAACTTGGTCAAACAGAGGAATCTGATATTAATAAACAACTTACGTAACCGCTTTCATTTAAGCCCTTCCAAATGATGAAATAAACGAGAATCCAAGCCAACACCAACGTTCCAAACAGTTCCCAACGCACGGAAGACAAGTTGTCGATGCCATCTGTAATGCCTAAAACTCGCTCACTGCAACATGTGATTGTATAATTACTTATATCAATCTGTCAAGCGTCTTTTTTAGGTGTAGTATTACGTCCAAAATTCTTCGACTGCAGACACCGATGAGTTGGTGAGGCTGATCCCATACGTCAGGTTCGCAACGTCGGTCGGGACGTAACAATTCGGTGTATTCCATGCATTATCTGATTGAAATATGAAAGTTGTTAATTTTTTTTTTCAATTTGAAACCATTATTCAGTATGAAAAAATATACGTGGAGAGAAAAACTACGTTAGAAGTGTAGAATTAAAAAGTAAAACTAATTAGCTATGCAATAACCTGAGATACAAAAAATTGTAACAGTAGATTATTTAGCCATACGCGTCACTGATTCATTCTACGATGGTGTCTACTTACCACAACCGGCCCAGGGAAGACTTGGCAAAGCGGTGAACGAAGCAATTAAGTAGAATAGGGTCCAAGCGATGATGATGGTGTAGTAAATGTCGATAAGTACGACCACAACCTAAATTATGTTACCAATTATATTACCACGTAGATACATTTGTCAAACGTACTCACCATGGTTGCGAAACCCACACCTATGTAATTAAAATATTTTGACAGGGAAATTCATAGGCCAAGCAATTCAAACTTCAAAAAAAGACACAAAAAACCGTACCTTTCATGATAGGCACTAATTGACCAATAAATGTCATACCTGTGATAATACAATAATGCAATGATACATTTAAACATAAAAAGACGATTTTTTCCAATAATACCCCCAACTCCTAAATATTGTCCTAATGCAACTTCTGTAAAGCGAATGAAAAGAAATTTACAATTGTTAGTGACGAAGAAGTACTTGTTTGGCGATAGGTTTCAAAAATACCTGCGTAGAATATCGGAATGCCACAGAATATCATAGCAACAAAGTACGCTATCAGAAATGCCCCTATAAATGTTGAAGCAATAAACGTTAAGCAACCCAGAGATCTAAGAAATGGAAACCTAAGTGGAATAATTAAAAAAACATACCTCCGCCATTTTTATAACCTGAGATGAAAAATTCAGAATTGCTCTTTTTACCTACGCTTCAGAAATGATAACAACTTTTAGAAACTTACAAAGATAAGGAAAACGCCAAATGTTGCCCAGCCCTACGGAGACGCTGATGCAGGAGAACAGAAAATCAAGTTTGTTGCTCCATCCTCCACGCTCCTCTCCTTCGTCTCCCACTTTGTCGACTTTTTCGATTTTTTCTTCCTGATGCAATCGGATATCGGGTTCTGATTTTTCAACTAACAGCGTGGTCGATGACTTAGAGAGAAAAACAGGAAAATTTTCGTGATCCAGCTTATCCGAAGATATGCTTTGGCTTTCGGTTCCATTGGAAGGCAATTCCGAATGCGTCTTGGTCGCCTCATTGTCCGCGATCTTTGCAATACCTAGACTTTCATCTAGCTCAAAACTCCCGTTGACAAATTCAGTGTTCATTTCCGCAAAGTTTGAAACCTCTGTTAAATCGACTTTTTGGAATACTATCTTTTACTCGTTAGCACCATGTATTTTCACGTGCGCTCCTGTTCACCACTTGCTGTTGAACTGAAAGTGAAGTAATCGACAGCAAGATGAGAGGCACGAAGTCATCTCGTAAAAACACAATACTGAACTAAAAAAAATTTAAAAAGAGAGAAAAAAAAAAAGAAACAAACCAACAGGAGAAGCTTAAAACAAGAGAACAATGACCAGTAGACAATGGGGCAAAAAACTACAGCACACACACAAAAACAAATCACTGAGTATTATTGTGGTTGTTCATATTCGATATCAATATTTGAATTCCAAATTTCGTTTTACCAAATATACAGTTTCATTTATTGTGTGCACATTACACATATTTGATGGACTGAAACATCAAACTCTCGCCGCATTTTAAAACAGGCTTTTCTTTTCTTCGCTGAAGCAAATTTAGAAAGTGCGGCATGTTTTCCTTCCTTGTATAAGAATAAGTTTTTTTCTCTATCTTTTTCTTTTAATACGGTATTTTAGAATAGCTCAAGAATGTGACATTGCGTACGTTTTATTCGGTTGTTAAGTCTTTAAAGAGGCAATGGCCAATGGGTGTAATGTGAAGTCATCAGAAGTCTAGTAGAATATAGAAGATAGAACTATATACATAGTTCAGTCTTCAGAAAACTACAAAAAGTCCGACAAAGACAAGGATTCATAAAATCCGTTTTCACTTACAGTATTTTTTTTTGGTTTTGATACGGTTTAACCATCGTGACCAAATATTCAGAAATTAAAGAAAAATCAACATTTGAAAACGATTAAGATTTGATAATTTTTCTCCACGTAAAACTTTGCAACAAAGATTATAGTTTTGGATTCGAGTGTCATTCTTTACATGTAATTATATTTTTACTCATCAGTGATATATTTTACCGCCAGCACACAGCTATGACTACACCATATACTAATCAAGCTTTTGCTTTTAAACTTCAGAATGACTTTTACTTTGTTACAAATAATGTAAAAAATGTAAATAAATAATAAAAAAGAAAATAAAATTGCTGTAGACAGTAAACCAAATTAATTGTTTTTATTTAAAAGGCTCTTAAACAGTGGAGAATGAACAGCGCCTGTGATCTCTTCCCCTCGCCTTTCTCTACCCTTACCATAAATTCCTTGTTTTTTCAGAATCCATTCACCGGTAACTACAACACTGCACATATCTTCATAAGAAATATTCTCACAGAACTTGGATTTTCTTTTTAAAATTCTTCTCTTTATATTGCTTCTTTCGTCTTCATTTTTTTCAGGCAATGAATGGAAATGGAGTAAGATGGTATGATCAATTTCATTAGGTGGTTCTATTATAGGCTTTCTTTCCAGATCTTCGTTGATAACATCTACAAATGTGTACATTCTAAAAGCAAAAAAGGGCATTTATTGAAAGCTCTTAAGAATTTGCAGCAAAATTATACTTAGAGATTAAATCATCTAGTTGTTGGGTGTAGCAAGATTCAGGTTCAAGAGGAGGCAAAACGTTTTCCGGAAAATTCAATGATTCTTTATCAGACCTTCGTTTTTTTCCCATCCTATAATATTTTCATCTGTAAGAAAAAGAGGATTTCTTTAGAGTATAAAAAAGCATGACAGATAGACTATTGGAATTAGTTTGCTAGTAGAAATAATCAAATAATTATTAATTAGAAACCTGCATGAGAAGCGTACGGTGCAACATAGAGCAGAAGGCAATAAATAGGTATCACTGAGGTCTGCACAAACAACGATTGTTTGATTAATTGGCAATTAATCAAACAATTGTCAAGTAATGTTCGAACAATTTTTCATCATTGTTTGTCATTTATTTGCAAGTAAAATTCAAACAATTTCCAAACAATTTTCAAGTAATTTGGGACATTTACTTTCGAAATACAACTAATTGTTGTAGGTCAACTTCATATTTTCAAACTAAAAAAAGAAAAATATTTCACTAGCAGAAGCAGAGTAGCAGACAGCGTTTTAAAAACGTGTTTTCGAAATTATGCCTGTAGTTTTGTAACTTTTTTGCAGCAGGATACAGATAAAGGTAATTTTTTACATGAAATTTTAACCTGTGAGACCATATTGAATTTTATTTCTAAATATGCATTGTTAGTAAAGCTGAGTGTTATTCAATTATAACCATAATATTTCAGTATTACATTGTATCATCATGCACCAAGCGGGAAAACATGGAATTTTCAGGGTTTTTTTTTTCATTTTCCGCTTGGGGTGCTATAAACAGTCCCTTTTTTCTAGCAAACAAAAATTAATCGAACAATTGCTTAAACAATTTTCAAACAATTTTAAGACAAAAAAATCCACTTTGTTCGAACATTGTATGCAATTAATTGACCCCAAGCAAACAATTGTGTCGAAAATCTACCAATTAATCAAGCAAGAAAATCTTGCTTGTGCAGACCTCGTCCATAGTATCACATGTAAGTCAAAAAGTCAATAATGAATACATGACTGCCATCTGCTGGCAAAAGTTTGCACTTGAAATTCTTCCTTTTTAGCCTGATAGTCCGGGAGCCAAGGAGGTATTAGTAGCAGTTTGATACGCTGAGCACGGAAAACCAAGTCTGGCCCGCCGCAAATGGTGCAATGACGCCGTTATACGCTCCCGAAGTTGGCGTGAAATATCGTACAACACAAAATCGTTTCTACTGCCAATTTTTTTTTGTATGTATAGAGCAGTAAAACATGCTGCGTTGTGCATTTTCCACAAATGCGAAAAATCTCATTTGTGTCTAAGTTGTCTGCTGCCGCTGCAGCCTCTTATGGAGAAACCGTCTTCTTCCCGTTAAACAGTAAGTTTTTAACTATTTATTAAGGTTTTCTCCCTTTTCTTCCTATCAGTGGGTAGCTAATTCATTTTTTCATTTCCCATATTTTTTTCTAGCCCCAGTTCTATCTAGTTTATTTGTTTTTAATTGTTGTTTTAAGTGGCTCGTCTCTTTTAGCCGAAGAATTTCGTTTGCTGCCAGAAATTCGTCTGCTATAAGGGATGAGCAACAATCCATTCTCAAACAATAACTAATTAAAAATAAACTAGATAGAATTAGGGCTAGAAAAAAATATGGGAAATGAAAAAATGAATAGGCTATCCAATGCTAGGAAGAAAAGGGGGAAAACATTAATAAATAGTTAAAAACTTACAGTTTAACGGGAAGAAGACGGTTTCTCCATAAGAGGCTGCAGCGGTAGCAGACAACTTAGACACAAATGAGATTTTTCCCATTTGTGAAAAATGCGCAACGCAGGATGTTTTACTGCTCTATTGGGATCGATATGACAAGTAACAATGTCAAAGACCAGACCATTTTTGTGGGTGCGAAATGCAAACCAGACCAGGGTGTGTAACAGCTTTTTTTACGTGAAAACCGATATCGTTTCTACTGAAAACTGATTTCACGATAATATAGAGCAAGAAAACCTCTATTTAATTGCAAACGACCAGACTAAATGAAATGGTGCAAAATAGCAACCAGGCTCAACGGTCAACGCTCAAGTGTGTAATAGAATTTTGACACCTAGTGGTAGTTTTTCGTATACGACAACGCTGGTTTACGGCCCGCTTTTTTCAAATTTCAATTCAAGCGATACAGATTCTTATGATTAAAAAAGTGATAACATTTGTTTTCAGAGTTCAATCTTGGTTACACCGGAAAATCCTTGCAAACAAAATTAATAGTAACATCTTAGTTTGATTAGGCATTGCGCATTAACAATTTCTGGCAAAAAAGAAAACTGGAAAATAAAAAATTATAAGACTAAAACAGGAACTGCTTAAGACAGCTTCAGTTTTCATTACAACTGCCGTCATCTTAAAATGAAGGAAAATGGAGAGTGGGAGTCTAAGGATTTGTCTCTAGCCCCCTTCTGGTTGGGTCTTTTGAAATTTTATGCCTACACCTTCACGAACAACAAGCATGCCGTCTGCGTCCGCACCATTGGGCCGTTGTTGCGTTCAACAAAGAATTGGAGCAATTGTTGTATCGCTTTCGAAGATCCATTTCACGACAATGCCAATATGAGCGCATTTATGTCGACCGCTCAAGCATTTGAATTTTTCATTGATTGTATACGCAACATGTTTCTATATTTTTTGGTGCCACAAACTGCCAATGGACCGCTGTTTGTCCATATACTGTTGCCCGGTGAAGTCAACATCGATGATCCCCTGTAGTGTAGGCTTACTCCGGCAGAAGCTGTGAGAAGAATGACAACATTAAAAAAGAATGATGTAAAACAGGATTTTCAGCCAGAAATAATTTTGCTTTCCAAACGTCTGCCAGTTATTTGCGCTGTTGGAAGTGCTGATGGTTGAGCAAACGAAGCAAAAGTGTACTGAGCTGGAAGTGCCGGACGTTGGCTTCATATACCGCCACCGGATTTCAGTTATTTTGCTCTCTTAGACAACGTTTGCTGGAACATTTTTCGCAACTTTGCAAAGGGATGTGGATACCACCAGTAGGTACGCCCAAATTTCCTAAAACAGTTCATAACGTGAGCATAATTTTGTTATTTCACAGGAAAACTACCCAAAAGGGGCTGGAAACGCATATTTGGGGCGACTATCCGGATGCTGTCCTGTCAATGTTTGGATCATCGTGCAATGGTTCTGGATTCGCAGATAGTGACGTGAACCTTTGTCTGACCACGAAGTATGAACAGCTGCTCGTCGCAGCTCTACCTAAGGAGGACTGACGTCCTATATCGCGCCATGGGACCCCTGAAACAGAGCTCGGCGTAAGTCGCCCCTCCCAAAGGTGGGGCTCCAAACGAAACGACTACTTTAACGTGGGCTCTTATGGAAGAACCCGAGTTTTCAGTTTTTTTTTAGCAAAAACTGGTTAACTTAACAGTCTAGTTGGGAAAATATTAAAGTTCCGAAAACGGAGAATTTTTTGGTATCTTTTGCAACTCCGTTCTGCATTTCTAACTATTTTTAAATAATAAGTGAAATTTAGCCACACGGCGCATTTTTAGTTTTTTTTATTAGTGCAGCCCCCGCAAAGACCGTTTTCGGATTTCTTTGTTTTTGTGAAAACTGCGAAAACGGTCTTTGCGGAGGCTGCACTAATAAAAAAAATAAAAGTGCGCCTTGTGATTCAATTTCATTTATTATTTAAAAATAGTTACAGATGCATAACGAAGTCGAAAAGGATACCAAAAAATTCTCCGTTTTTGGTAGTTTAATATTCCCCCCCAAATACTGTTAAGTTTATCCGTTTTTGTTAAGAAACACTTAAAAATACGGGTTCTTCCATAAGAGCCCATGTTAAAGTCGTCGTTTCGTTTGAAGCCCCACCTTTGGGAGGGGCGACCTACGCCGAGCTTTGTTTCAGTACACTACTGTACCGTCAGTCCTCCTTAGGTAGAGCTGCGACGAGCAGCTGTTCATACTTCGTGGTCTGACTTTCGAGTCCAACGAAATCAGCAAAGTAATTAAACGGAATGTTCAATACTTTTCAACGGGGACATCTCTTGCAGGGCATAGATTTCGTGGCGGTCGTCAAAAAGTTAGCCAAAAGTTTTTAAGCCACAACCGTTTCTTTTGCAACATTGTTCCTATATCATCGGCGAAGATTCCCATCGTTAAATTGCTTCACAGACCAACAGGCTCGGAGTCGAAAATTTTGTTGTATAATCAACTTGGCCGGGGAATTCTCAACTTCTCGCAACATATTGCGCTATTGACACTCGTGTTCGGGTACGAGACCGCGTTAGACGACTTAATTGCATCACGCCAACATTTACATTTAAAATCATTACGTTTAGATCCTGGGTTAAATGGCGAAATTATTGGCAAAATAATGCGAAATAGGTGATGCATCCCGCGACTCGCTCTCTTCTAATGCATACACTTTCATGGTGATTCATTACTTACAACAAACACCGCCTGTTATATCAGTTCTCCGAGAGGGAGCTTCATATTTTAAGCGTTAAAATGATCGGTTGAACTAAAGTGTCAATCTTGTTGGACATCAAGTTCGAGGGCTCTGACAGGAAAAGTACTTTGTCGAAGGATGAGTTACGTGGTTTTTTTTTAATGCTGAAGATATGTCGGTTGAAATAGAGTGAGTAGGCCTAGATGTATATATGATTCGTTACTCAAACCTCTTAGGGAAGAGTGTGGCCGCATCTTGGTGCCAACCAACAAACTATTGAACAAAACGCGGGCCGTAAAGCAGCGTTGCCATATACGAAAAACAACCACTAGGTGTCAAAATTCTATTACACACTTGAGTCTGGTTGCTATTTTGATTAAACGTAAAAGATACTCGTGTAATGAAGGCCTACAAGATATAATTACTCGTCACACCCACAATTGTCTTTTATATTTACTCCCCGTTTTAAATATTATAAAACACACATTTTACTCCCTTATACTTAATTACAATTGCTTTATTGTCCTACAACTACGTTATTGTAACGCGCATAGCAACAAGTGGTTACACTCGCCTGTTGCTAACTGGATAAACAGCCGCATCATGATTCGCTCGTGCGAGGTGCAGATCGCGCGACTAAATAAACACGAGTCTGATTGGTCGCACACGTGACACCAATTAAGACGTTCAACAAACAAGCGCTGATTGGTTGCACGTGCGCCGCGGCGGTGAGTCTGCAATATGACGCCATGTTTTGCGTAATGCGAGGTGTCGCGATGAATTACCAAAATTGCGACAGATGAGTCGCTCAATACCTCGCAAGTCGTGCAGTCGTGATTTTGCTGAACCAGTATGCATTAAATTCCCTTTTCTTCCTTTAAGTGAAATTGATCTTGTTCGATAAAATATCGCTTGTCGTGAAGAGTGTTGGCGTATTTTATTTCTTTGTTGACTGAATATTCGCTGTGCTCCAATAATTCCAACGAGCTGTGACTTCCTTCATTATTTTCCATCGTGTAAGCAACTCGCAACGCTCACACCGCGCTGGTAAGCCCAATTGCTCTATCTTTAATTGTCATCATGATTGGCTCATTTTCCCTTTTATCGTCTTGTTGTATGTCCTTTCACGTATAATTCTTATGGCCTTAGTTGAATAAAATACACATCCGTCATTGTGGGTACGTCGCCTCCGAGTCCTATTTATTTCAAATTCAAATACAATTTTAATTTTTGTATTATTATTCCCCCACGGGTATGCATTACATAATGATGGCAGCACTTTTTGGACTCAGCCACAATGAATGAGGATGTTATTACTGGCGGGTCTAGAATTGTTGCGGATTGGCCGCACGCAGTGCCAGGATCGACCGCCAGAGGGACACCGGCGAGACCACCTGTCTCCCAAGCCTGATTGATTTCTTCAATACAACTTGTAAGTACTGAATTATCTTTGCTTGCGTTGTTGTGGGCGCAAACGGCACCAGAACATCCGCAGACGAATGGACTGTGTGAAAGACTAAATAGGACAGCGACATTGGCAATTGCAGCATATCCCAACACAGCACACACCGACTGGGACACTAAATTACAAGGAGCAGCGCTCGCAGTTAACACAGCAAGACAATCAACAACAGAATTCACCCCGTTCGAGATGGTCTACGGTAGAGGTCCAGTGATGGCACAAGAAAATAAGTTCCCTTGGCCACCAGAACGTCCTGAACCGTATGCAGTTTTCGCAAAATGAGTTGCTGATCTGAGCGAAGCCGCAAGACTGAAAATCATCGAAAAGCAGCGGAAAGTGAAAGAATTTGTTGACCTTAGTCGCCGAGTAACCCAGGACTTACATGTCGGTGAACTTGTACTTGTGAAACGCAACTTAAAGAAAAAGGGAAAAACAAAAAAATTTTGGCCAAAGTTTGTAGGTCCGTATCAAGTCGTGAAAAAAGTGTGTGAAACAACTTATCTAGTGGAAGACTTCCCTGCAAAGCGGAAGAAAAAACAATTCAGGAGATTTAATGCTCATGTGTGTCAAATCCGCCGTTTTTACGCTCGTGATGATGTCGAGTGGGAAGAGGAAGAAGATTCTGTCGTAGAAAAGGAAGAAAGTTCTGATTCAGGGGAAGGGACTGAAGCCATCAACATACCGCAAGAGCCAGAAGGAAATTTGCCATCCGTTGTTGTGCCGGAGACAGTGCGTGAGGAAAACGAGCCAGCAGTCCAACCGAGAGAACCAGTAAGTACGACATCCGGTAGACAAACTCGCGTACCACGTTGGCACAACGACTTCGTACGACATTGACCACGGCTTGACTTGCGTTTGTCCTTTTTTTTTTCTCTTTTTTTTTAATTTTTTTTTGTTTTTCTTTTGTTCTCTCTTTCTTTTCTCTCTCTCTGCTTTCACACCTGCATTTTTCATTGTTCATTCATGTCCTTCATCGCACTCTCATTTCCAAATTCCATCATCATTCCATTTGAAAAACAAAATCCGTCTAGTCTCGATTCGCACAAGTTTCAGTTCTTTATTCTTTTCTGGTCTTCTCTTTAACTTTTCTTTTCTATCTGTGTTATCTATCCTTCTCCCATTATAACCAAAAGCGGCCACAGGGGAGGGTTTTTGTTTATTTTGTTTCATTTCATTTGTTTGTCTTTTTTTTATTTATTATTATTTTTTTCCGGGTGTTGAATTGTTTTGTCTCTCGAAATATGTTTGTTGCATTTGGATTGGATTCGTTCGCCAAAAGTCAGGAAAAGCCGAGTGTTGCGGATTGTCCGCACGCAGTGCCAGGATCGACCGTCAGAGGGACACCGGCGAGATCACCTGTCTCCCAAGCCAGAGAAGACAGTATAGTCGAGTCGTGTGAGCCTGCCTGACGAACGGTAAACAAGGGAGCCCTGTTTTTCCACTGGCTACCCCTCGCGAGGAACTCCCCTTTCTTTTTCGAATTGTGTTTCCCTGATTGATTTCTTCAATGCAACTTGTAATTATCTTTGCTTGCGTTGTTGTGGGCAAATAGAACCGCTCGGCACCCATAACAATCCATAACAGAATTCCACGTACTCCTGCACAACCTATTGTGCCCCCAAAAAATGCTTCCCTGCGCAGTGAGCCAACTGTAGCTAGGTCGCTTAATTTCGATAAAAATTTTTTGAATCAAACGAGCATTCCGTCTTACGACAGGAGAACCGTCCTTCGTAATACTGCATATGCAAACTGTTTTTGTTCATTTCTATTTATGTTTACTCTTCAATTTTAAACAAGTGGGATTAATTTAATCAGTAGAATATTACGCACAATGATCAGTAATTGTTACTGGTTTTGATATTAAAAGTCCTAGGTTAATTTAAGAAAATCATTCGAACATTCGTAATTTATCCTTTCACCACAGGGGTATTGGCATTGCTAATACTACAATTTGCAGCAAATTTTTGTAAGTTTTATGATTCTTTTTACTAATTTGACGGTTATTCCATTAATCAGTAGAATTAAACGCACAATGTTCAGTACTTGTTTTTGTTTCTAGTTGAATAGTTTTCTTTTAATATAACAGCTAAACTTTGAATGAAATGAGCATTCCCAACGTATCGTCTTACGACAAGAGAATCGTCCTTCCTAATACTGCATATGCAACCTGTTTTTGTTCATTTCTATTTATGTTTACTCCTCAGTTTGAAACGAGTGGGATTATTTTAATCAGTAGAATATTACGCACAATGATCAGTAATTGTTACTGGTTTTGATATTAAAAGTCCTAGCTCAATTTAAAGAAAATCATTCGAACATTCATAATTTATCCTTCCACTACAGGGGTATTGGCATTTCTAAAACTACAATTTGCAGCGTATTTTTGTAAGTTTTATAATTCTTTTTACTAACTTGACGGTTATTCCATTAATCAGTAAAATTAAACGCACAATGTTCAGTACTTGTTTTTTTTTCTAGTTGAATAGTTTTCTTTTAATATAACAGCTAAACTTTGAATCAAATGAGCATTCCCTACGTACCGTCTTACGACAGGCGAATCGTCTTTCTTTATACTGCATATGCAAACTGTTTTTGTTCATTTCTATTTATGTTTACTCTTCAATTTGAAACGAGTGTGAGTAATATCATCAGTGGAAAATTACGCACAATGATCAGCAATTGTTATTGGTTTTTATATTTAAAGTCCTAGGATAATTTAAGAAAATCATTCGAACATTCGTAATTTATCCTTTCACTACAGGGGTATTGGCATTGCTAATACTACAATGTGCATCATATTTTTGTAAGTTTTATAATTCTTTTTACTAACTTGACGGTTATTCCATTAATCAGTAGAATTAAACGCACAATGTTCAGTACTTGTTTTTGTTTCTAGTTGAATAATTTTCTTTTAATATAACAGCTAAACTTTGAATCAAATGAGCATTCCCTACGTACCGTCTTACGACAGGCGAATCGTCTTTCCTTATACTGCATATGCAAACTGTTTTTGTTCATTTCTATTTATGTTTACTCTTCAATTTGAAACGAGTGTGAGTAATATCATCAGTGGAAAATTACGCACAATGATCAGCAATTGTTATTGGTTTTTATATTTAAAGTCCTAGGATAATTTAAAAAAATCATTCGAACATTCGTAATTTATCCTTTCACTACAGGGGTATTGGCATTGCTAATACTACAATGTGCATCATATTTTTGTAAGTTTTATAATTCTTTTTACTAACTTGACGGTTATTCCATTAATCAGTAGAATTAAACGCACAATGTTCAGTACTTGTTTTTGTTTCTAGTTGAATAATTTTCTTTTAATATAACAGCTAAACTTTGAATCAAATGAGCAATTCCAACGTATCGTCTTACGACAAGAGAGTCGTCCTTCCTAATACTGCATACGCAAACTGTTTTTGTTCATTTCTATTTATGTTTACTCTTCAATTTGAAACAAGTGGAAATAATTTAATCAGTAGAATATTACGCACAATGATCAGTAATTGTTACTGGTTTTGATATTAAAAGTCCTAGGTTAATTAAAGAAAATCATTCGAACATTCGTAATTTATCCTTTCACTACAGGGGTATTGGCATTGCTAATACTACAATTTGCAGCAAATTTTTGTAAGTTTTATGATTCTTTTTACTAATTTGACGGTTATTCCATTAATCAGTAGAATTAAACGCACAATGTTCAGTACTTGTTTTTGTTTCTAGTTGAATAGTTTTCTTTTAATATAACAGCTAAAGTTTGAATCAAATGAGCATTCCCAACGTATCGTCTTACGACAAGAGAATCGTCCTTCCTAATACTGCATATGCAAACTGTTTTTGTTCATTTCTATTTATGTTTACTCCTCAATTTGAAACGAGTAGGATTATTTTAATCAGTAGAATATTACGCACAATGATCAGTAATTGTTACTGGTTTTGATATTAAAAGTCCTAGCTCAATTTAAGAAAATCATTCGAACATTTGTAATTTATCCTTTCACTACAGGGGTATTGGCATTGCTAATACTACAATTTGCAGCATATTTTTGTAAGTTTTATAATTCTTTTTACTAACTTGACGGTTATTCCATTAATCAGTAGAATTAAACGCACAATGTTCAGTACTTGTTTTTTTTCTAGTTGAATAGTTTTCTTTTAATATAATAGCTAAACTTTGAATCAAATGAGCATTCCCAACGTACCGTCTTACAACAGGCGAATCGTCTTTCCTAATACTGCATATGCAAACTCTTTTTGTTCATTTCTATTTAGGTTTACTCTTCAATTTTAAACAAGTGGGACTTATTTAATCAGTAGAATATTACGCACAATGATCAGTAATTGTTACTGGTTTTGTTATTAAAAGTTCTAGCTTAATTAAAAAAATCATTTCATAATTCGTAAAATCATTCAAACATTCGTAATTTATCCTTTCACTACAAGAGTATTGGCATTGCCATGTTTTTAGGTATATATTTTATATACATATATATTTTTTTTTTGTTTTTCTTGCCCCCATATGTTTAGGGGGTTTTGAGAAATCAAGCAACAAAGCCGCTTCCACGGCCGATCTGAATGTCATCAACGATCGTAGAGTTCATTCATTCATTCATTCATTTATGGTAAAACATACCAACAGCGAAACAATTCATCAGGAGAAAATCCCGGCGCCTCCTTACTGGTCAACGTTGCTCAAGAAGAAAAAGAAGACAACCACGTGCTAGTCATGCCTCCAAAAGCATTCAAGCCATAGGGTTCTCCACCACGATTCGATCTCGACGAATACAAGGGTTCCTTTGAGCTTTGGCATCAGCAGTGGAAGATTTTTCTCGCGCTTTCAACCATCGACATAGTGCTCGATGATGACGAACGCCCAGCCTAAAAAACTAACATTTTAATTTCTTGTCTTTGAAAAGAAACTCTACAGGCTGTAATGTCAATGGGGCTGACAGATGCAGAAATGGGAAATCACGAGACCGTAATCCAGAAGTTGCGTGAGCGTTGCAATGCAGGGCGAAATCGACACGTTTGGCGCCAACATTTTGCGTTGAGCAAACAACGGGCGAACGAGGCGGCCGACAATTGGTTGTGCGATCTTCGAGATCTAGCTCGCAAGTGTGAATTCGCTACTGACTGCTGTGCAAATTGCCAACCAACACGCATCTTCGGCCAAATTGTGTATGGAGTTTACGATGACGAAAATCGACGGAAACTCCGAGAGCAAGGTGCAACCCTTACGCTCGACCAAGCAATAGAGATTTTACGTGTAGCAGAAGCAGCTTCTAAACAAGCTACGAATTTGAAAACAGGTGATGCGGCAGCAATTCAGACACTGGCCAAATCAGCATACAAGAAAAATAAAACGCAGAGACAATCCAGTACTAGTTCTAATCGTCATCCGGCAAAGGAAAGACAATCCAACAAGCAGCCGAAAGAAGATGGCAAGTCGGATGGATGCTGGAATTGTGGGAGTCAGCGTAACCCACGTCAGCAATGCCCGGCGAACGGAAAGGAGTGCAGCAAATGTGCCGAGATCGGTCATTTTGCAAGAGTATGCAATGCTAAAAAGACGGAATCCCTCCTCAAACAGGAAGCATCACTCTACAAAAACCTCCAGCACGTATCGCTAGCATGGAAGAAATGGATTTCGTAGAAGCGAGTATGCAGCCCAGTGGAAGTGAGAGAGAAATTTTAATTTCAATTTTGCCAGACACAGGAGCGCAAATCGACGCCATTCCGGCCGATATGTATCGCAACGAAATTCCTGAAAGTAAGCTTTTGCCCAGGGGCACCAACGCTATTACAGCCATCGGTAGCCCCATCGTCAGCCGCGGAACGTTCAAAGCAACTATCCGTTGGCCAACGGGTTACAACAGCAACAGCAAATCAATCAACACAACTTTTCACGTTTTGCAGGATCTAAAGCAACCAATTCTTTCGAAGAAAACTCAAAAAGCACTGGGAATGTTACCAGCTGGTTATCCTCATGAGAGCATCAACGCAATCACAAAGGAGGAGCCAAGAAAAGATCCTGGCTTCATATTTTTTCCACATCTTATGGCATCAGTCGTGATCAACCCAACGGAAGAGAAAAAGAAAGAGGATCTGAAAAAATTAACGGAAGAGTTTCCTCGCATCTTCGACGGAGTCTGTCGACCCATGGTGGGACCGGCATGTCATTTCAAGTTAAAGGAGGGCGCGATTCCAATGGCCATCCGAGGATCTTGTCCCGTCGCAGAGCCTCTCATGCCAAGATTGAAGAAAGAGCTGGACCAGCTTGAAGAGCAGAACATCATCAGAAAGGTGACTGAACCGATAGCATGGGTCCATCCAATCGTGATAGCAGCGAAAGAGGATGGTGATATTCGTGTGTGTGTAGATTTCACGATCCTCAACCATAATATCATCCGGCCGCGATTCGACACGGCCATACCTATTCAGGCAGTGAGGACAATTTCACCCGGTATGAACTTCTTCACGGTGATAGACGCTTTAAAAGGTTATCATGAGGTACAGCTGGATGAAGAATCATCAGCTTTGACAACTTTTTCGACCCCGTTTGGCCGATACCAATATTTACGGCTACCGTTCGGGATAACAACATACAGGAGACGACTACAGCCGTCGCGTCTCCGAAGTCTTCGATGACATCGAGAATAGCTGAAGAATAGTCGAGGACGTGATTGTTTTTTCTGCAACGTATGAAGAACATGTGAAACTGGTGCGTCGTCTTTTTCAACGAGCGGCCGACCACAACATCGCAATCAACGTTGGCAAAATAGTATTTGCGCAACCAACAGCGAGATTTGGAGGCTACATTGTGAGCTCCCATGGTTTCCAGCCCAATCCGGATTTAATAAAAGCAATCCGCGAGTTCCTGCAGCCAAAAAACATCACAGACGTAAGAGCATTTCATTGCTTATGTCAACAGGTTGGCAATTTTTCTACCAAGGTTGCTGAGTCGCTGAAACCGCTTTCACCCCTTCTGAAAAAAGGCCTGATGTGGGAGTGGACGACAACGCATGAAGACGCGTTCCTCAAAGCAAGAAAAGCTCTATCGGAAACACATGACCTGGCCTTTTACGCCCAGAAACGACCGACAGCACTACACGTCGACGCATCACGCCTACACGGTCTGGGATTTATTTGGAAGCAAAGGGTTGCCGATGGGAGCTGGCGAATGGTTCAAGCAGGCTCCAGGTATTTATCTGAAGCAGAATCGCGTTATGCGATGAAAGAATTAGAATGTCTAGGAGCAGTGTGGGCGATGCAAAAATGTCGCCAGTTTATCGAAGGTCTTCCAACGTTTGAACTCATTACGGATCACAAACCGCTAGTTCCGATCCTGAATGATCACAGCCTCGACAAACTCGACAATCCACGTATTCTACGTCTCCGTCTCAAGATGCAGCGTTACCAGTTTAAAGCCCGGTGGGTACCTGGAAAAGAAAACATCGACGCCGACGCCTTATCCAGAGCGCCGATTGATGTTGCATCCCAAAAAGACGAATTAGCTGAATGAATGAAGCAAATTTTTTCTCCGCCAAACTGGCTCTCATCAACGCCATCAGTGGGTCCGATGCATCAGTACTGGACCCTGTGCTTGAACGCATTAAAATAGCTGCCAAAAAGGATAAACAGATGATCGAGCTGAGGGAAACTATCATCAACGGTTTCCAAAATGATAAATGCAATTTATCTCTCTCATTACGTCCATTTTGGAGTATGAGGTCCCAATTGGCGATAGATGAAACGGACGGGATGATCGTAGCAGGGGCCAGAGTTGTGATTCCAGCCGAATGCCGTAAACCGTTACTCCAAGATTTAATCAACATGCACCAAGGTGCCACGAAGCTGAGACAGCGGGCGAGATTATCGTTGTATTGGCCTGGAATGGACAATGACATCATGAACGCCGCTAAGACATGCCAATCATGTACCAAAAAACTTCCATCGCTTCCCCCTGAGCCGCTTATTCAACATGAAGCAGCAACACGACCGTTTGAACAGCTACATTCGGACATAGCTACAATCAACGGACGCGATTTCCTTATCATCGCCAACCAATACAGCGGTTGGTTAGACGTCATTCCCTTCCCGAATAAAAATACAACAGCCCGTCGCGTCGTCGACGCAGTTCACGATTTTTTCTTTCGGGGAACAGGAGCCCCTGTCAAATTCTGGAGTGATAACGGGCCCCAATTCAATGCCGTCGAGTTTAAAGATTTTGCAAGAGACTGGGGCATTTCAATCGGAAATTCGTCCCCTCATTACCCACAATCAAATGGATTCGCCGAAGCAGCAATCAGCAGCATGAAAAAGCTCATCGCTGGATCATGGAGAAAAGGTTCCTTCGACGCTAACCAATTCGCAAAATCGTTACTTCTTTTTAGGAACGCTCCTCGCTCAGGTGCAGCTTCACCGGCGCAAATGTTTTTTAACAGACCATTACGTGACGCTTTACCAGCACACCGCCGATCATTCGCACCTGAATGGCAGCAAAAAGCTTAAATTCTCGAAAAAAGAGCAAGAAGAGCAAAGGATATCCAGATTGAGCACTACAACCGTACAGCTCATGCACTTCAACCATTCAGCATAGGAGATCACGTAATTGTTCAACACCCAATCTCCAAATGTTGGGCAACTCAGAAATCGGCCCAAATCGTGATTATATCGTTAAGACACCAGCCGGTCGTCTCTTCCGCCGAAATCACCGAATGCTACGTAAACGAGTGCCCGTCATGCCAGGAAATTCGACTCCAGGGCCATCCATTCAGGCGGCCCCTAATAATCCGCCTCCGCAGGAAGAAAATCCATTCGGATTAAATCAGCCGAATGCAACGACCCGTCGGACGCGAGGAAAGGCAAAAGTTTACACCAACCTTGCACCAAGACGGTCAACACGCAAGAAAAAACGTCCAGCACGTTATTCTGATTGATTATTTGTGTGCAACTGTCTTATTCAATGTAAACGTACCCTGGTTAAATCAATCGATTGTGTAGTTTAAATCATGTAGTGAAAGTATCCACTTTAACTCAAAAAAAGGAAGACGTGTGATGACTTTATGCGACAGTGCAACAACGCATTGCCCGTCGGCTACTTGACAGCCTCCCAACCTACCCTCCCCCCCCAGTACAGTCTACAACTGACTGTCAACCACGACACACCACTACTGACGACAGTCCAATACTTCACCATTCCAATACATTTGATTCATCATCTCGACGTCTACTTATTTCGGCACGAGTAACGTCATCACATTTTTGTTTCTAGTTGAATAGTTTTCTTTTAATATAACAGCTAAACTTTGAATCAAATGAGCAATTCCAACGTATCGTCTTACGACAAGAGAGTCGTCCTTCCTAATACTGCATATGCAAACTGTTTTTGTTCATTTCTATTTATGTTTACTCTTCAATTTGAGACAAGTGGAATTAATTTAATCAGTAGAATATTACGCACAATGATCAGTAATTGTTACTGGTTTTGATATTAAAAGTCCTAGGTTAATAAAAGAAAATCATTCGAACATTCGTAATTTATCCTTTCACTACAGGGGTATTGGCATTGCTAATAATACAATTGGCAGCGTATTTTTGTAAGTTTTGTCATTCTTTTTACTAACTTGACGGTTATTCCATTAATCAGTAGAATAAAACGGACAAAGTTCAGTACTTGTTTTTGTTTCTAGTTGAATAGTTTTCTTTTAATATAATAGCTAAACTTTGAATCAAATGAGCATTCCCAACGTACCGTCTTACAACAGGCGAATCGTCTTTCCTAATACTGCATATGCAATCTGTTTTTGTTCATTTCTATTTAGGTTTACTCTTCAATTTTAAACAAGTGGGATTAATTTAATCAGTAGAATATTACGCACAATGATCAGTAATTGTTACTGGTTTTGATATTAAAAGTCCTAGGTTAATTTAAGAAAATCATTCGAACATTTGTAATTTATCCTTTCACTAGAGGGGTATGGGAATTGCTAATACTACAATTTGCAGCATATTTTTGTAAGTTTTATAATTCTTTTTACTAACTTGACGGTTATTCCGTTAATCAGTAGAATTAAACGCACAATGTTCAGTACTTGTTTTTGTTTCTAGTTGAATAGTTTTCTTTTAATATAATAGCTAATATTTGAATCAAATGAGCATTACCTACGTACCGTCTTACAACAAGCGAATCGTCTTTCCTAATACTGCATATGCAAACTGTTTTTGTTCATTTCTATTTAGGTTTACTCTTCAATTTTAAACAAGTGGGATTTATTTAATCAGTAGAATATTACGCGCAATGATCAGTAATTGTTACTAGTTTTGATATTAAAAGTCCTAGCTTAATTTAAGAAAATCATTCGAACATTCGTAATTTATCCTTTCACTACAGGGGTATTGGCATTGCTAATACTACAATTGGCAGCGTATTTTTGTAAGTTTTGTAATTCTTTTTACTAACTTGACGGTTATTCCATTAATCAGTAGAATTAAACGCACAATGTTCAGTACTTGTTTTGGTTTCTAGTTGAATAGTTTTCTTTTAATATAATAGCTAAACTTTGAATCAAATGAGCATTCCCAACGTACCGTCTTACAACAGGCGAATCGTCTTTCCTAATACTGCATATGCAAACTGTTTTTGTTCATTTCTGTTTAGGTTTACTCTTCAATTTTAAACAAGTGGGATTAATTTAATCAGTAGAATATTACGCACAATCATCAGTAATTGTTACTGGTTTTGATATTAAAAGTCCTAGGTTAATTTAAGAAAATCATTCGAACATTTGTTATTTATCCTTTCACTACAGGGGTATTGGCATTGCTAATACTACAATTGGCAGCATATTTTTGTAAGTTTTATAATTCTTTTTACTAACTTGACGGTTATTCCGTTAATCAGTAGAATTAAACGCACAATGTTCAGTACTTGTTTTTGTTTCTAGTTGAATAATTTTCTTTTAATATAACAGCTAAACTTTGAATCAAACGTGCATTCCCAACGTACCGTCTTACGACAGGAGAGTCGTCCTTCGTAATACTGCATATGCAAACTGTTTTTGTTCATTTCTATTATGTTTACTCTTCAATTTGAAACAAGTGGGATTAATTTAATCAGTGGAATATTACGCACAATGATCAATAATTGTTACTGGTTTTGATATTAAAAGTCCTAGTTAAATTTAAGAAAATCATTCGAACATTCGTAATTTATCCTTTCACTACAAGTGTTTTGGCATTGCTAATACTACAATTTGCAGCATATTTTTCTAAGTTTTATAATTCTTTTTACTAACTTGACGGTTATTCCATTAATCAGTAGAATTAAACGCACAATGTTCAGTACTTGTTTTTGTTTCTAGTTGAATAGTTTTCTTTTAATATAACAGCTAAACTTTGAATCAAATGAGCATTCCCAACGTACCGTCTTACGACAGGCGAATCGTCTTTCCTAATACTTCATATGCAAACTGTTTTTTTTTTCATTTCTATTTATGTTTACTCTTCAATTTGAAACAAGTGGGATTAATTTTGTCAGTGGAATATTACGCACAATGATCAGTAATTGTTACTGGTTTTGGTATTAAAATTCCTAGGTAAATTTAAGAAAATCATTCGAACATTCGTAATTTATCCTTTCACTACAGGGGTATTGGCATTGCTAATAGGGGAGAGCGGGGTTATACAGGACACGTACCAAACAGGACAGTAGCAGTTACGGGTCTTGGTGATGATGAACTGGGGGGAAAAAAATACTGGGATGTTGTCAATGTCAATTTCTATATGTGACAAATAAATCATCGTGAAATTCTTAAATATACACGAGTTATAGCGGAAATAAAAAAAGAGCGCTGTCTTTTCATTTTTATTACCACCACATTTTTTGGTATTGGCCACGCTATGTTTCGCCAAAAATTAATATAATAATTAAGAAAGCTAGTTAATTTCTTTACTTATACATGGCAGCTATTTAAAAAATTTTACGGATTACGGTTTTAGAGTTATTAATGAATTAAAAATAGACCCTCATTGGGGGTGACACTGGACACGGTTTTGGGGGTACAATCGGACGGAATCAATTTTTTATTTTCGGAGCCATAACGTTTGAATCATGGTCCAAGAGTGTTGTCTGCTTCGAAAAGTATTTTCAATAACAATTATTTTTATTATTACGAACAATAATTAATATTTCACGAAGAATTTTAAGTTTCACTAACAATTGATCAAGAATCGATCACGCAATATCTAAGATGCCCCTCCCACTTCTCCATCTGGTATCGAAATGGTCCAGTCCTTCCTCCCCAACTTCATTCGTTAATTTTCTTCATGTTAATGTACTTTTTTTAAATTTAATCTACGCTAAAATAGAAGTTCTATTGATAAAGTAATAAGGGAAATTTTTTTAAAATTTAATTAATAGAAACTTTTTGTGCAACTAGCCGTGTCCAGTTTGGGACACACTCTGTCCAGTTTAACCCCCACATTTTTCATCAACAACAATTTTACCCATATTTTTCTAAATTAAATAACTCGTAAAGTATATAACGTAAATCGATGAAAAAATTCCCCAATGTTATACAAACAACGCTCTTTACAGTAATATAATTTATTTAACCATAACACTTTTACACACCAAATTAAAGACAAAACAAAGTTTTTGTCGTAGTTCACCCCGCTCTCCCCTACTACAATTTGCAGCATATTTTTGTAAGTTTTATAATTCTTTTTACTAACTTGACGGTTATTCCATTAATCAGTAGAATTAAGCGCACAATGTTCAGTACTTGTTTTAGTTTCTACTTGAATAGTTTTCTTTTAATATAACATCTAAACTTTGAATCAAACGAGCATTAACAACGCACCGTCTTCCGACAAGAGAGTCGTCCTGCCTAATACCGCATACGCAAACTGTTTTTGTTCATTTCTATTTATGTTTACTCTTCAATTTGAAACAAGTTGGATTACTTTAATCAGTAGAATATTACGCACAATGATCAGTAATTGTTACTGGTTTTGATATTAAAAGTCAAAGGTTAATTTACGAAAATCATTCGAACATTCGTAATTTATCCTTTCACTACAGGGGTATTGGCATTGCTAATACTACAATTGGCAGCTTATTTTTGTAAGTTTTATAATTCTTTTGACTAACTTGACGGATATTACATTAATCAGTAGAATTAAACGCACAATGTTCAGTACTTGTTTTTGTTTCTAGTTGAATAGTTTTCTTTTAATATAACAGCTAAACTTTGAATCAAATGAGCATTCCCAACGTACCGTCTTACGACAGGCGATTCGTCTTTGCTAATACTGCATATGCAAACTGTTTTTGTTCATTTCTATTTATGTTAACTCTTCAATTTGAAACGAGTGGGATTAATTTAATCAGTAGAATATTACGCACAATGATCAGTAATTTTTACTGGTTTTGATATTAAAAGTCCTAGGATAATTTTAAAAAATCATTCGAACATTCGTAATTTATCCTTTCACTACAGAGGTATTGGCATTGCTAATACTACAATTGGCAGCGTATAAACTGTTTTTGTTCATTTCTATTCATGTTTACTCTTCAATTTGAAACATGTGGGATTAATTTAATCAGTAGAATATTACGCACAATCATCAGTAATTGTTACTGGTTTTGATAATAAAAGTCCTAGGTTAATTTAAGAAAATCATTCGAACATTCGTAATTTATCCTTTCACTACAGGGGTATTGGCATTGCTAATACTACTATTTGCAGCATATTTTTGTAAGTTTTATAATTCTTTTAACTAACTTGACGGTTATTCAATTAATCAGTAGAATTAAACGCACAATGTTCAGTACTTGTTTTTGTTTCTAGTTGAATAGTTTTCTTTTAATACAATAGCTAAACTTTGAATCAAATGAGCATTCCCAACCTACCGTCTTACAACAGACGAATCGTCTTTCCTAATACTGCATATGCAAACCTTTTTTGTTCATTTCTATTTATGTTTACTCTTCAATTTTAAACAAGTGGGATTTATTTAATCAGTAGAATATTACGCACAATGATCAGTAATTGTTACTGGTGTTGATATTAAAAGTCCTAGGTTAATTTAAGAAAATCATTCGAACATTCGTAATTTATCCTTTCACTACAGGGGTATTGGCATTGCTAATACTACAATTCGCAGCATATTTTTGTAAGTTTTATAATTCTTTTTACTAACTTGACGGTTATTCCATTCATCAGTAGAATTAAACGCACAATGTTCAGTACTTGTTTTTGTTTCTAGTTGAATAGTTTTCTTTTATTATAACAGCTAAACTTTGAATCAAACGAGCATTCCCAACGTACCGTCTTACGACAGGCGAATCGGCTTTCCTAATACTGCATATGCAAACTGTTTTTGTTCATTTCTATTTATGTTTACTCTTCAATTTTAAACAAGTGGGATTAATTTAATCAGTAGAATATTATGCACAATGATCAGTAATTGTTACTGGTTTTGATATTAAAAGTCCTAGGTTAATTTAAGAAAATCATTCGAACATTCGTAATTTATCCTTTCTCTACAGGGGTATTGGCATTGCTAATACTACTATTTGCAGCATATTTTTGTAAGTTTTATAATTCTTTTAACTAACTTGACGGTTATTCCATTAATCAGTAGAATTAAACGCACAATGTTCAGTACTTTTTTTTGTTTTTAGTTGAATAGTTTTCTTTTAATACAAAAGCTAAACTTTGAATCAAATGAGCATTCCCAACGTACCGTCTTACAACAGGCGAATCGTCTTTCCTAATACTGCATATGCAAACCTTTTTTTTTCATTTCTATTTATGTTTACTCTTCAATTTTAAACAAGTGGGATTTATTTATTCAGTAGAATATTACGCACAATGATCAGTAATTGTTACTGGTTTTGATATTAAATGTCCTAGGTTAATTTAAGAAAATCATTCGAACATTCGTAATTTATCCTTTCACTACAGGGGTATTGGCATTGCTAATACTACAATTGGTAGCGTATTTTTGTAAGTTTTATAATTCTTTTTACTAACTTGACGGTTATTCCATGTATCACTAGAATTAAACGCACAATGTTCAGTACTTGTTTTTGTTTCTAGTTAAATAGTTTTCTTTTATTATAACAGCTAAACTTTGAATCAAATGAGCATTCCCAACGTACCGTGTTACGACAGAAGAATCGTCTTTCCTAATACTGCATATGCAAACTGTTTTTGTTCATTTCTATTTATGTTTACTCTTCAATTTGAAACAAGTGGGATTTATTTAATCAGTAGAATATTACGCACAATGATCAGTAATTGTTACTGGTGTTGATATTAAAAGTCCTAGGTTAATTTAAGAAAATCATTCGAACATTCGTAATTTATCCTTTCACTACAGGGGTATTGGCATTGCTAATACTACAATTCGCAGCATATTTTTGTAAGTTTTATAATTCTTTTTACTAACTTGACGGTTATTCCATTCATCAGTAGAATTAAACGCACAATGTTCAGTACTTGTTTTTGTTTCTAGTTGAATAGTTTTCTTTTATTATAACAGCTAAACTTTGAATCAAACGAGCATTCCCAACGTACCGTCTTACGACAGGCGAATCGGCTTTCCTAATACTGCATATGCAAACTGTTTTTGTTCATTTCTATTTATGTTTACTCTTCAATTTTAAACAAGTGGGATTAATTTAATCAGTAGAATATTATGCACAATGATCAGTAATTGTTACTGGTTTTGATATTAAAAGTCCTAGGTTAATTTAAGAAAATCATTCGAACATTCGTAATTTATCCTTTCTCTACAGGGGTATTGGCATTGCTAATACTACTATTTGCAGCATATTTTTGTAAGTTTTATAATTCTTTTAACTAACTTGACGGTTATTCCATTAATCAGTAGAATTAAACGCACAATGTTCAGTACTTTTTTTTGTTTTTAGTTGAATAGTTTTCTTTTAATACAAAAGCTAAACTTTGAATCAAATGAGCATTCCCAACGTACCGTCTTACAACAGGCGAATCGTCTTTCCTAATACTGCATATGCAAACCTTTTTTTTTCATTTCTATTTATGTTTACTCTTCAATTTTAAACAAGTGGGATTTATTTATTCAGTAGAATATTACGCACAATGATCAGTAATTGTTACTGGTTTTGATATTAAATGTCCTAGGTTAATTTAAGAAAATCATTCGAACATTCGTAATTTATCCTTTCACTACAGGGGTATTGGCATTGCTAATACTACAATTGGTAGCGTATTTTTGTAAGTTTTATAATTCTTTTTACTAACTTGACGGTTATTCCATGTATCACTAGAATTAAACGCACAATGTTCAGTACTTGTTTTTGTTTCTAGTTAAATAGTTTTCTTTTATTATAACAGCTAAACTTTGAATCAAATGAGCATTCCCAACGTACCGTGTTACGACAGAAGAATCGTCTTTCCTAATACTGCATATGCAAACTGTTTTTGTTCATTTCTATTTATGTTTACTCTTCAATTTGAAACAAGTGGGATTAATTTAATCAGTAGAATATTACGCACAATGATCAGTAATTGTTACTGGTTTTGATATTAAAAGTCCTAGGTTATTTTAAGAAAATTATTCGAACATTCGTAATTTATCCTTTCACTACAGGGGTATTGGCATTGCTAATACTACAATTTGCAGCATATTTTTGTAAGTTTTATAATTCTTTTTACTACTTGATGGTTATTCCATTAATCAGTAGAATTAAACGCACAATTTTCAGTACTTGTTTTTGTTTCTAGTTGAATAGTTTTCTTTTATTATAACAGCTAAACTTTGAATCAAATGAGCATTCCCAACGTACCGTCTTACGACAGGCGAATCGTCTTTCCTAATACTGCATATGCAAACTGTTTTTGTTCATTTCTATTTAGGTTTACTCTTCAATTTGAAACAAGTGAGATTAGTTTAATCAGTAGAATATTACGCAAAATGATCAGTAATTGTTACTGGTTTTGATATTAAAAGTCCTAGGTTAATTTAAGAAAATCATTCGAACATTCGTAATTTATCCTTTCACTACAGGGGTATTGGCATTGCTAATACTACTATTTGCAGCATATTTTTGTAAGTTTTATAATTCTTTTAACTAACTTGACGGTTATTCCATTAATCAGTAGAATTAAACGCACAA
>WJBH02000223.1:0-18041 GCA_013167095.2 Daphnia sinensis | reverse complement strand
TTTTGAACCTGTTGCATGAAGATATATAGATATAGCCTGTACACATATAAAACTCATGGTATGATACTGTATACAGAATGAATACACTATGTGTATATGAATGCACTATTCTGTATACATGTAGAAGTATAGATATTGGTTTTGAACCTGTTTGCATGAAGATATATAGATATAGCCTGTACACATATAAAACTCATGGTATGATACTGTATACAGATTGAATACACTATCTGTATATGAATGCACTATACTGTATACATGTAGAAGTATAGATATTGGTTTTGAACCTGTTTGCATGAAGATATATAGACATAGCCTGTACGCATATAAAACTCATGCTATGATACTGTATACAGATTGAATACACTATGTGTATATAAATGCACTATACTGTATACAGATTGAATACACTATGTGTATATGAATGCACTATACTGTACACAGATTGAATACACTATCTGTATATGGATGCACTATACTGTATACATGTAGAAGTATAGATATTGGTTTTGAACCTGTTTGCATGAAGATATATAGATATAGCCTGTACACATATAAAACTCATGGTATGATACTGTATACAGATTGAATACACTATGTGTATATGAATGCACTATACTGTATACATGTAGAAGTATAGATATTGGTTTTGAACCTGTTTGAATGAAGATATACAGATATAGCCTGTACACATATAAAACTCAAGGTATGATACTGTATACAGATTGAATACACTATGTGTATATGAATGCACTATACTGTATACAGATTGAATACACTATGTGTAATGAATGCACTATACTGTATACAGATTGAATACACTACCTGTATATGAATGCACTATACTGTATCCATGTAGAAGTATAGATATTGGTTTTGAACCTGTTTGCATGAAGATATATAGATATAGCCTGTACACATATAAAAACTCAGGTATGATACTATATTACAGATTGAATACACTATGATATATGAATGCACTATACTGTATACATGTAGAAGTATAGATATGGTTTTTGAACTGTTTGCATGAAGATATATAGATATAGCCTGTACACATATGAAACTCATGGTATGATACTATATACAGATTGAATACACTAATGTGTATATGAAGCACTATATGTATACATGTAGAAGTATAGATATTGGTTTTGAACCTGTTAGCATGAAGATATATGTAGATATAGCCTGTACACATATAAAACTCATGGTATGATACTGTATACACATTGAATACACTATCTGTATACGAATGCACTATACTGTATACATGTAGAAGTATAGATATTGGTTTTGAACCTGTTTGCATGAAGATATATAGATATAGCCTGTACACATAAAACACTCATGGTTTGATTCTGTATACAGATTGAATACACTACCTGTATATGAATGCACTATACTGTATACATGTAGAAGTATAGATATGGTTTTGAACCTGTTAGCATGAAGATGTTATATAGAATAGCCTGTACACAATAAAACTCATGGTATGATACTGTATACACATTGAATACACTATCTGTATACGAGCTGCACTTATACTGTTATACATGTAGAAGTCTAGATATTGGTTGAACCTGTTTGCATGAAGAATATAGATATAGCCTGTACACATAAAACACTCATGGTTTGATTCTGTATACAGATTGAATACACTACCTGTATATGAATGCACTATACTGTATAAATGTAGAAATATAGATATTGGTTTTGAACCTGTTTGCATGAAGATATATAGATATAGCCGGTACACATATAAAACTCATGGTATGATACTGGATACAGATTGAATACACTATCTGTATATGAATGCACTATACTGTATCCATGTAGAAGTATAGATATTGGTTTTGAACCTGTTTGCATGAAGATATATAGATATAGCCTGTACACATATAAAACTCATGGTATGATACTATATACAGATTGAATACACTATGTTTATATGAATGCACTATACTGTATACATGTAGAAGTATAGATATTGGTTTTGAACCTGTTTGCATGAAGATATATAGATATAGCCTGTACACATATAAAACTCATGGTATGATACTATATACAGATTGAATACACTATGTGTATATGAATGCACTATACTGTATACATGTAGAAGTATAGATATTGGTTTTGAACCTGTTTGCATGAAGATATATAGATATAGCCTGTACACATATAAAACTCATGGTATGATACTGTATACAGATTGAATACACCATCTGTGTATGAATGCACTATACTGTATACATGTAGAAGTATAGATATTGGTTTTGAACCTGTTTGCATGAAGATATATAGATATAGCCTGTACACATATAAAACTCATGGTATGATACTGTATACAGATTAAATACACTATGTGTATATGAATGCACTATACTGTATACAGATTGAATACATTATGTATATATGAATGCACTATACTGTACACAGATTGAATACACTATCTGTATATGGATGCACTATATTGTATACATGTAGAAGTATAGATATTGGTTTTTAACCTGTTTGCATGAAGATATATAGATATAGCCTGTACACATATAAAACTCATGGTATGATACTAAATACAGATTGAATACAGTATGTGTATATGAATGCACTATACTGTATACATGTAGAAGTATAGATATTGGTTTTGAACCTGTTTGAATGAAGATATATAGATATAGCCTGTACACATATAAAACTCAAGGTATTATACTGTATACAGATTGAATACACTATGTGTATATGAATGCACTATACTGTATACAGATTGAATACACTATGTGTATATGAATGCACTATACTGTATACAGATTGAATACACTATCTGTATATGGATGCACTATACTGTATACATGTAGAAGTATAGATATTTGTTTTTAACCTGTTTGCATGAAGATATAGCCTGTAGCCTGTAGCCTGTAGCCTATAGCCTGTACACATATAAAACTCATGGTATGATACTGTATACAGATTGATTACACTACCTGTATATGAATGCACTATACTCTATACATGTAGAAGTATAGATATTGGTTTTGAACCTGTTTGCATGAAGATATATAGATATAGCCGGTACACATATAAAACTCATGGTATCATACTGGATACAGATTGAATACACTATCTGTAAATGAATGCACTATACTGTATACATGTAGAAGTATAGATATTGGTTTTGAACCTGTTTGCATGAAGATATATAGATATGACCTGTACACATATAAAACTCATGGTATGATACTATATACAGATTGAATACACTATTTTTATATGAATGCACTATACTGTATACAGATTGAATACACTATGTGTATATGAATGCCCTATACTGTACACAGATTGAATACACTATCTGTATATGGATGCACTATACTGTATACATGTAGAAGTATAGATATTGGTTTTTAACCTGTTTGCATGAAGATATATAGATATAGCCTGTACACATATAAAACTCATGGTATGATACTAAATACAGATTGAATACACTATGTGTATATGAATGCACTATTCTGTATAAATGTAGAAGTATAGATATTGGTTTTGAACCTGTTTGAATGAAGATATAAAGATATAGCCTGTACACATATAAAACTCATGGTATGATACTGTATACAGATTGAATACACTATGTTTATATGAATGCACTATACTGTATACAGATTGAATACACTATCTGTATATGGATGCACTATACTGTATACATGTAGAAGTATAGATATTTGTTTTGAACCTGTTTGCTTGAAGATATATAGATATAGCCTGTACACATATAAAACTCATGGTATGATACTGTATACACATTGAATACACTATCTGTATACGAATGCACTATACTGTATACATGTAGAAGTATAGATATTGGTTTTGAACCTGTTTGCATGAAGATATATAGATATAGCCTGTACACATAAAACACTCATGGTTTGATTCTGTATACAGATTGAATACACTATCTGTATATGGATGCACTATACTGTATACATGTAGAAGTATAGATATTGGTTTTTAACCTGTTTGCATGAAGATATATAGATATAGCCTGTACACATATAAAACTCATGGTATGATACTGGATACAGATTGAATACACTATCTGTATATGAATGCACTATACTGTATCCATGTAGAAGTATAGATATTGGTTTTGAACCTGTTTGCATGAAGATATATAGATATAGCCTGTACACATATAAAACTCATGGTATGATACTATATACAGATTGAATACACTATGTTTATATGAATGCACTATACTGTATACATGTAGAAGTATAGATATTGGTTTTGAACCTGTTTGCATGAAGATATATAGATATAGCCTGTACACATATGAAACTCATGGTATGATACTATATACAGATTGAATACACTATGTGTATATGAATGCACTATACTGTATACATGTAGAAGTATAGATATTGGTTTTGAACCTGTTTGCATGAAGATATATAGATATAGCCTGTACACATATAAAACTCATGGATGATATGTTGTATACACATTGAATACACTATCTGTATATGAATGCACTATACTGTATACAGATTGAATACACTATCTGTTATGGATTGACACTATACTGTATACATGTAGAAGTATAGATATTGTTTTGAACCTGTTTGCTTTGAAGATATATAGATATAGCTTGTACACATATAAAACTCATGGTATGATACTGTATACACATTGAAACACTATCTGTATACGAATGCACTATACTGTATACATGTAGAAGTATAGATATTGGTTTTGAACCTGTGGCATGAAAGATATATAGATATAGCCTGTACACATTAAAACACTCATTGTTTGATTCTGTATACAGATTGAATACACTATCTGTATATGGATGCACTATACTGTATACATGTAGAAGTATAGATATTGGTTTTTAACCTGTTTGCATGAAGATATATAGATATAGCCTGTACACATATAAAACTCATGGTATGATACTGGATACAGATTGAATACACTATCTGTATATGAATGCACTATACTGTATCCATGTAGAAGTATAGATATTGTTTTGAACCTGTGCATGAAGAATATAGATATAGCCTGTACACATATAAAACTCATGGTATGATACTATATACAGATTGAATACACTATGTTTATATGAATGCACTATACTGTATACATGTAGAAGTATAGATATTGGTTTTGAACCTGTTTGCATGAAGATATATAGATATAGCCTGTACACATATGAAACTCATGGTATGATACTATATACAGATTGAATACACTATGTGTATATGAATGCACTATACTGTATACATGTAGAAGTATAGATATGGTTTGAACCTGTTTGCATGAAGATATATAGATTAGCCTGTACACATATAAAACTCATGGTATTGATACTGTATATCACATGAATGTACACTATCTGTATATGAATGCACTATACTGTATACAAAGTGAATACATTATGTGTATATAAATGCACTATACTGTACACAGATTGAATACACTATCTGTGTATGAATGCACTATACTGTATACATGTAGAAGTATAGATATTGGTTTTGAACTGTTTGCATGAAGATATATAGATATAGCCTGTACCTATAAAAATCATGGTATGATATTGTTTACAGAATGAATACACTATCTGTATATGAATGCACTATACTGTATACATGTAGAAGTATAGATATTGGTTTTGAACCTGTTTGCATTGAAGTAGATTATATAGATATAGCCTGTACACATATAAAACTCATGGTATGATACTATATACAGATTGAATACACTATGTTTATATGAATGCACTATACTGTATACATGTAGAAGTATAGATATTGGTTTTGAACCTGTTTGCATGAAGATATCTAGATATAGCCGTACACCATATAAAACTCATGGTATGATATGTATACACATTGAATACACTATCTGTATACGAATGCACTATACTGTATACATGTAGAAGTATAGATATTGGTTTTGAAACACTGTGTGCATGAAGATATATAGATATAGCCTGTACACATAAAACACTCATGGTTTGATTCTGTATACAGATTGACTACACTACTGTATATGAATGCACTATACTGTATACATGTAGAATATAGATATTGGTTTTGAACCTGTTGCATGAGATATAAGATATAGCCAGAATATAGCCGGTACACATATAAAACTCATGGTATGATACTGGATCCAGATTGAATACACTATCTGTATATGAATGCACTATACTGTATCCATGTAGAAGTTAGATATTGGTTTTTGAACCTGTTGCATGAAGATATATAGATATAGCCTGTAAACATATAAAACTCATGGTATGATACTATATACAGATTGAATACACTATGTTATATGAATGCACTATACTGTATACATGTAGAAGTATAGATATTGGTTTTGAACCTGTTTGCATGAAGATATATAGATATAGCCTGAGTACACATATAAAACTCATGGTATGATACTATATACAGATTGAATACACTATGTGTATATGAATGCACTATACTGTATACATGTAGAAGTATAGATATTGGTTTTGAACCTGTTTGCATGAAGATATATAGATATAGCCTCTACACATATAAAACTCATGGTATGATACTGTATACACATTGAATACACTATCTGTATATGAATGCACTATACTGTATACAAATTGAATACATTATGTGTATATAAATGCACTATACTGTACACAGATTGAATACACTATCTGTGTATGAATGCACTATACTGTATACATGTAGAAGTATAGATATTGGTTTTGAACCTGTTTGCATGAAGATATATAGATATAGCCTGTACACATATAAAACTCATGGTATGATATTGTATACAGATTGAATACACTATCTGTATATGAATGCACTATACTGTATACATGTAGAAGTATAGATATTGGTTTTGAACCTGTTTGCATGAAGATATATAGATATAGCCTGTACACATATGAAACTCATGGTATGATACTATATACAGATTGAATACACTATGTTTATATGAATGCACTATACTGTATACATGTAGAAGTATAGATATTGGTTTTGAACCTGTTTGCATGAAGATATATAGATATAGCCTGTACACATATAAAACTCATGGTATGATACTGTATACACATTGAATACACTATCTGTATACGAATGCACTATACTGTATACATGTAGAAGTATAGATATTGGTTTTGAACCTGTTTGCATGAAGATATATAGATATAGCCTGTACACATAAAACACTCATGGTTTGATTCTGTATACAGATTGAATACACTACCTGTATATGAATGCACTATACTGTATAAATGTAGAAATATAGATATTGGTTTTGAACCTGTTTGCATGAAGATATATAGATATAGCCGGTACACATATAAAACTCATGGTATGATACTGGATACAGATTGAATACACTATCTGTATATGAATGCACTATACTGTATCCATGTAGAAGTATAGATATTGGTTTTGAACCTGTTTGCATGAAGATATATAGATATAGCCTGTACACATATAAAACTCATGGTATGATACTATATACAGATTGAATACACTATGTTAGTATGAATGCACTATACTGTATACATGTAGAAGTATAGATATTGGTTTTGAACCGTTTGCATGAAGATATATAGATAGAGCCTGTACACATAAAAACTCATGGTATGATACTATATACAGATTGAATTACCACTATGTGTATATGAAGCACTATACTGTATACATGTAGAAGTATAGATATTGGTTTTGAACCTGTTTGCATGAAGATATATAGATATAGCCTGTACACATATAAAACTCATGGTATGATACTGTATACAGATTGAATACACTATCTGTGTATGAATGCACTATACTGTATACATGAAGAAGTATAGATATTGGTTTTGAACCTGTTTGCATGAAGATATATAGATATAGCCTGTACACATATAAAACTCATGGTATGATACTGTATACAGGTTAAATACACTATGTGTATATGAATGCACTATACTGTACACAGATTGAATACATTATGTATATATGAATGCACTATACTGTACACAGATTGAATACACTATCTGTATATGGATGCACTATATTGTATACATGTAGAAGTATAGATATTGGTTTTTAACCTGTTTGCATGAAGATATATAGATATAGCCTGTACACATATAAAACTCATGGTATGATACTAAATACAGATTGAATACACTATGTGTATATGAATGCACTATACTGTATACATGTAGAAGTATAGATATTGGTTTTGAACCTGTTTGCATGAAGATATATAGATATAGCCGGTACACATATAAAACTCATGGTATCATACTGGATACAGATTGAATACACTATCTGTAAATGAATGCACTATACTGTATACATGTAGAAGTATAGATATTGGTTTTGAACCTGTTTGCATGAAGATATATAGATATGACCTGTACACATATAAAACTCATGGTATGATACTATATAAAGATTGAATACACTATTTTTATGTGAATGCACTATACTGTATACATGTAGAAGTATAGATATTGGTTTTGAACCTGTTTGCATTAAGATATATAGATATAGCCTGTACACATATAAAACTCATGGTATGATACTGTATACAGATTGAATACACTATGTGTATATGAATGCACTATACTGTATACAGATTGAATACACTATGTGTATATGAGTGCACTATACTGTACACAGATTGAATACACTATCTGTATATGGATACCTTATACTGTATACATGTAGAAGTATAGATATTGGTTTTTAACCTGTTTGCATGAAGATATATAGATATAGCCTGTACACATATAAAACTCATGGTATGATACTAAATACAGATTGAATACACTATGTGTATATGAATGCACTATTCTGTATAAATGTAGAAGTATAGATATTGGTTTTGAACCTGTTTGAATGAAGATATATAGATATAGCCTGTACACATATAAAACTCATGGTATGATACTGTATACAGATTGAATACACTATGTGTATATGAATGCACTATACTGTATACAGATTGAATACACTATCTGTATATGGATGCACTATACTGTATACATGTAGAAGTATAGATATTGGTTTTGAACCTGTTTGCATGAAGATATATAGATATGACCTGTACACATATAAAACTCATGGTATGATACTATATACAGATTGAATACACTATTTTTATATGAATGCACTATACTGTATACATGTAGAAGTATAGATATTGGTTTTGAACCTGTTTGAATGAAGATATATAGATATAGCCTGTACACATATAAGACTCATGGTATGATACTAAATACAGATTGAATACACTATGTGTATATGAATGCACTATACTGTATACATGTAGAAGTGTAGATATTGGTTTTGAACTTGTTTGCATGAAGATATATAGATATAGCCTGTACACATATAAAACTCATGGTATGATACTGTGTACAGATTGAATACACTATGTGTATATGAATGCACTATACTGTATACAGATTGAATACACTATGTGTATATGAATGCACTATACTGTACACAGATTGAATACACTGTCTGTATATGGATGCACTATACTGTATACATGTAGAAGTATAGATATTGGTTTTTAACCTGTTTGCATGAAGATATATAGATATAGCCTGTACACATATAAAACTCATGGTATGATACTAAATACAGATTGAATACACTATGTGTATATGAATGCACTATTCTGTATAAATGTAGAAGTATAGATATTGGTTTTGAACCTGTTTGAATGAAGAATATAGTATTATAGCTGTAACACATATAAAACTCATGGTATGATCTGTATACAGATTGAATACACTATGTGTATATGAATGCACTATACTGTATACAGATTGAATACGCTATCTGTATATGGATGCACTATACTGTATACATGTAGAAGTACAGATATTTGTTTTGAACCTGTTTGCATGAAGATATATAGATATAGCCTATACACATATAAAACTCATGGTATGATACTGTATACACATTGAATACACTATCTGTATACGAATGCACTATACTGTATACATTAGAAGTATAGATATTGGTTTTGAACTGTTGCATTGAAAGATATATAGATATAGCCTGTACACATAAAAAACTCATGGTTTGATACTGTATACAGATTGAATACACTATGTTTATATGAATGCACTATACTGTATACATGTAGAAGTATAGATATTGGTTTTGAACCTGTTTGCATGAAGATATATAGATATAGCCTGTACACATATAAAACTCATGGTATGATACTATATACAGATTGAATACACTATGTGTATATGAATGCACTATACTGTATACATGTAGAAGTATAGATATTGGTTTTGAACCTGTTTGCATGAAGATATATAGATATAGCCTGTACACATATAAAACTCATGGTATGATACTGTATACACATTGAATACACTATGTGTATATGAATGCACTATACTGTATACATGTAGAAGTATAGATATTGGTTTTGAACCTGTTTGCATGAAGATATATAGATATAGCCTGTACACATACAAAACTCATGGTATGATACTGTATACAGATTGAATACACTATGTTTATATGAATGCACTATACTGTATACATGTAGAAGTATAGATATTGGTTTTGAACCTGTTTGAATGAAGATATATAGATATAGCCCGTACACATAATATAAAACTCATGGTATGATATATACAGATTGAATACACTATGTGTATATGAATGCACTATACTGTATACATGTAGAAGTATAGATATTGGTTTTTGAACCTGTTGAATGAAGATATATAGATATAGCCTGACACATATAAAACTCATGGTATGATACTGTATACAGATTGAATACAATATGTGTATATGAATGTACTATACTGTATACAGATTAAATACACTATGTGTGGATATGAATGCACTATACTGTATACAGATTGAATACACTATCTGTATATGGATGCACTATACTGTATACATGTAGAAGTATAGATATTTGTTTTGAACCTGTTTGCATAAAGATATATAGATATAGCCTGTACACATATAAAACTCATGGTATGATCCTGTATACAGATTGAATACACTACCTGTATACTGTATACATGTAGAAGTATAGATATTGGTTTTGAACCTGTTTGCATGAAGATATATAGATATAGCCTGTACACATATAAAACTCATGGTATGATACTATATACAGATTGAATACACTATGTTTAGATGAATGCACTATACTGTATACATGTAGAAGTATAGATATTGGTTTTGAACCTGTTTGCATGTAGATATATAGATATAGCCTGTACACATATAAAACTCATGGTATGATACTGTATACAGATTGAATACACTATGTGTATATGAATGCACTATACTGTATACATGTAGAAGTATAGATATTGGTTTTGAACCTGTTTGAATGAAGATATATAGATATAGCCTGTACACATATAAAACTCATGGTATGATACTGTATACAGATTGAATACACTATGTGTATATGAATGCACTATACTGTATACAGATTAAATACACTATGTGTGGATATG
Organism: Daphnia sinensis; assembly: GCA_013167095.2. Lineage (NCBI taxonomy): Eukaryota > Metazoa > Arthropoda > Branchiopoda > Diplostraca > Daphniidae > Daphnia > Daphnia sinensis. The sequence goes on along the minus strand of WJBH02000223.1, from coordinate 6,520 downwards.
AATGCACTATACTGTATACAGATTGAATACACTATCTGTATATGGATGCACTATACTGTATACATGTAGAAGTATAGATATTGGTTTTGAACCTGTTTGCATGAAGATATATAGATATAGCCTGTACACATATAAAACTCATGGTATGATACTATATACAGATTGAATACACTATGTTTACATGAATGCACTATACTGTATACATGTAGAAGTATAGACATGGTTTGAACCTGTTTGCATGACGAGATATAGATATAGCCTGTACACATGTAAAACTCATGGTATGATACTGTATACAGATTGAATACACTATGTGTATATGAATGCACTATACTGTATACAGATTGAATACACTATGTGTATATGAGTGCACTATACTGTACACAGATTGAATACACTATCTGTATATGGATACCTTATACTGTATACATGTAGAAGTATAGATATTGGTTTTGAACCTGTTTGCATGAAGATATATAGATATAGCCTGTACACATATAAAACTCATGGTATGATACTATATACAGATTGAATACACTATGTGTATATGAATGCACTATACTGTATACATGTAGAAGTATAGATATTGGTTTTGAACCTGTTTGCATGAAGATTTATAGATATAGCCTGTACACATATAAAACTCATGGTATGATACTGTATACACATTGAATACACTATTGTATATATGCACTATACTGTATACATGTAGAAGTATAGATATTGTTTTGAACCTGTTGCATGAAGGTATATAGATATAGCCTGTACACATATAAAACTCATGGTATGATACTGTATACAGATTGAATACACTATGGTATATGAATGCACTATACTGTATACATGTAGAAGTATAGATATTGGTTTTGAACTGTTTGAATGAAGATATATAGATATAGCCTGTACACATATAAAACTCATGGTATGATACTGTATACAGATTGAATACACTATGTGTATATGAATGTACTATACTGTATACAGATTAAATACACTATGTGTGGATATGAATGCACTATACTGTATACAGATTGAATACACTATCTGATATGGATGCAATACTGTATACATGTAGAGTATAGATATTTGTTTTGAACCTGTTTGCATAAAGATATATAGATATAGCCTGTACACATATAAAACTCATGGTATGATCCTGTATACAGATTGAATACACTACCTGTATACTGTATACATGTAGAAGTATAGATATTGGTTTTGAACCTGTTTGCATGAAGATATATAGATATAGCCTGTACACATATAAAACTCATGGTATGATACTATATACAGATTGAATACACTATGTTTAGATGAATGCACTATACTGTATACATGTAGAAGTATAGATATTGGTTTTGAACCTGTTTGCATGTAGATATATAGATATAGCCTGTACACATATAAAACTCATGGTATGATACTGTATACAGATTGAATACACTATGTGTATATGAATGCACTATACTGTATACATGTAGAAGTATAGATATTGGTTTTGAACCTGTTTGAATGAAGATATATAGATATAGCCTGTACACATATAAAACTCATGGTATGATACTGTATACAGATTGAATACACTATGTGTATATGAATGCACTATACTGTATACAGATTAAATACACTATGTGTGGATATGAATGCACTATACTGTATACAGATTGAATACACTATCTGTATATGGATGCACTATACTGTATACATGTAGAAGTATAGATATTGGTTTTGAACCTGTTTGCATGAAGATATATAGATATAGCCTGTACACATATAAATCCTGTATGTATGATACTATATACAGATTGAATACACTATGTTTACATGAATGCACTATACTGTATACATGTAGAAGTATAGACATTGGTTTTGAACCTGTTTGCATGAAGATATATAGATATAGCCTGTACACATGTAAAACTCATGGTATGATACTGTATACAGATTGAATACACTATGTGTATATGAATGCACTATACTGTATACAGATTGAATACACTATGTGTATATGAGTGCACTATACTGTACACAGATTGAATACACTATCTGTATATGGATACCTTATACTGTATACATGTAGAAGTATAGATATTGGTTTTGAACCTGTTTGCATGAAGATATATAGATATAGCCTGTACACATATAAAACTCATGGTATGATACTATATACAGATTGAATACACTATGTGTATATGAATGCACTATACTGTATACATGTAGAAGTATAGATATTGGTTTTGAACCTGTTTGCATGAAGATATATAGATATAGCCTGTACACATATAAAACTCATGGTATGATACTGTATACACATTGAATACACTATCTGTATATGAATGCACTATACTGTATACATGTAGAAGTATAGATATTGGTTTTGAACCTGTTTGCATGAAGGTATATAGATATAGCCTGTACACATATAAAACTCATGGTATGATACTGTATACAGATTGAATACACTATGTGTATATGAATGCACTATACTGTATACATGTAGAAGTATAGATATTGGTTTTGAACCTGTTTGAATGAAGATATATAGATATAGCCTGTACACATATAAAACTCATGGTATGATACTGTATACAGATTGAATACACTATGTGTATATGAATGCACTATACTGTATACAGATTAAATACACTATGTGTGGATATGAATGCACTATACTGTATACAGATTGAATACACTACCTGTATATGAATGCACTATACTGTATACATGTAGAAGTATAGATATTGGTTTTGAACCTGTTTGCATGAAGATATATAGATATAGCCGGTATACATATAAAACTCATGGTATGATACTGGATACAGATTGAATACACTATCTGTATATGAATGCACTATACTGTGTACATGTAGGAGTATAGATATTGGTTTTGAACCTGTTTGCATGAAGATATATAGATATAGCCTGTACACATATAAAACTCATGGTATGATACTATATACAGATTGAATACACTATGTTTACATGAATGCACTATACTGTATACATGTAGAAGTATAGATATTGGTTTTGAACCTGTTTGCATGAAGATATATAGATATAGCCTGTACACATGTAAAACTCATGGTATGATACTGTATACAGATTGAATACACTATGTGTATATGAATGCACTATACTGTATACAGATTGAATACACTATGTGTATATGAGTGCACTATACTGTACACAGATTGAATACACTATCTGTATATGGATACCTTATACTGTATACATGTAGAAGTATAGATATTGGTTTTTAACCTGTTTGCATGAAGATATATAGATATAGCCTGTACACATATAAAACTCATGGTATGATACTGTATACAGATTGAATACACTATGTTTATATGAATGCACTATACTGTATACATGTAGAAGTATATATATTGGTTTTGAACCTGTTTGAATGAAGATATATAGATATAGCCTGTACACATATCAAACTCATGGTATGATACTGTATACAGATTGAATACACTATGTGTATATGAATGCACTATACTGTATACATGTAGAAGTATAGATATTGGTTTTGAACCTGTTTGAATGAAGATATATAGATATAGCCTGTACACATATAAAACTCATGGTATGATACTGAATACAGATTGAATACACTATGTGTATATGAATGCACTATACTGTATACAGATTAAATACACTATGTGTGGATATGAATGCACTATACTGTATACAGATTGAATACACTATCTGTATATGGATGCACTATACTGTATACATGTAGAAGTATAGATATTTGTTTTGAACCTGTTTGCATAAAGATATATAGATATAGCCTGTACACATATAAAACTCATGGTATGATCCTGTATACAGATTGAATACACTACCTGTATATGAATGCACTATTCTGTATACATCTAGAAGTATAGATATTGGTTTTGAACCTGTTTGCATGAAGATATATAGATATAGCATGTACACATATAAAACTCATGGTATGATACTATATACAGATTGAATACACTATGTTTATATGAATGCACTATACTGTATACATGTAGAAGTATAGATATTGGTTTTGAACCTGTTTGCATGAAGATATATAGATATAGCCTGTACACATATAAAACTCATGGTATGATACTGTATAAAGATTGAATACACTATGTGTATATGAATGCACTATACTGTGTACATGTAGAAGTATAGATATTGGTTTTGAACCTGTTTGAATGAAGATATATAGATATAGCCTGTACACATGTAAAACTCATGGTATGATACTGTATACAGATTGAATACACTATGTGTATATGAATGCACTATACTGTATACAGATTGAATACACTATGTGTATATGAGTGCACTATACTGTACACAGATTGAATACACTATCTGTATATGGATGCCTTATACTGTTTACATGTAGAAGTATAGATATTGGTTTTTAACCTGTTTGCATGAAGATATATAGATATAGCCTGTACACATATAAAACTCATGGTATGATACTAAATACAGATTGAATACCCTATGTGTATATGAATGCACTATACTGTATACATGTAGAAGTATAGATATTGGTTTTGAACCTGTTTGAATGAAGATATATAGATATAGCCTGTACACATATAAAACTCATGGTATGATACTAAATACAGATTGAATACACTAAGTGTATATGAATGCACTATACTGTACACAGATTGAATACACTATCTGTATATGGATGCACTATACTGTATACATGTAGAGGTATAGATATTGGTTTTTAACCTGTTTGCATGAAGATATATAGATATAGCCTGTACACATATAAAACTCATGGTATGATACTAAATACAGATTGAATACACTATGTGTATATGAATGCACTATACTGTGTACATGTAGAAGTATAGATATTGGTTTTGAACCTGTTTGAATGAAGATATATAGATATAGCCTGTACACATGTAAAACTCATGGTATGATACTGTATACAGATTGAATACACTATGTGTATATGAATGCACTATACTGTATACAGATTGAATACACTATGTGTATATGAGTGCACTATACTGTACACAGATTGAATACACTATCTGTATATGGATGCCTTATACTGTTTACATGTAGAAGTATAGATATTGGTTTTTAACCTGTTTGCATGAAGATATATAGATATAGCCTGTACACATATAAAACTCATGGTATGATACTAAATACAGATTGAATACCCTATGTGTATATGAATGCACTATACTGTATACATGTAGAAGTATAGATATTGGTTTTGAACCTGTTTGAATGAAGATATATAGATATAGCCTGTACACATATAAAACTCATGGTATGATACTAAATACAGATTGAATACACTAAGTGTATATGAATGCACTATACTGTACACAGATTGAATACACTATCTGTATATGGATGCACTATACTGTATACATGTAGAGGTATAGATATTGGTTTTTAACCTGTTTGCATGAAGATATATAGATATAGCCTGTACACATATAAAACTCATGGTATGATACTAAATACAGATTGAATACACTATGTGTATATGAATGCACTATACTGTATACATGTAGAAGTATAGATATTGGTTTTGAACCTGTTTGCATGAAGATAAATAGATATAGCCTGTACACATAAAAAACTCATGGTATGATACTGTATACAGATTGAATACACTATAAGTATATGAATGCACTATACTGTATACAGATTGAATACACTATGTGTATATGAATGCACTATACTGTACACAGATTGAATACACTATCTGTATATGGATACCTTATACTGTATACATGTAGAAGTATAGATATTGGTTTTTAACCTGTTTGCATGAAGATATATAGATATAGCCTGTACACATATAAAACTCATGGTATGATACTATATACAGATTGAATACACTATGTTTATATGAATGCACTATACTGTATACATGTAGAAGTATAGATATTGGTTTTGAACCTGTTTGCATGAAGATATATAGATATAGCCTGTACACATATAAAACTCATGGTATGATACTATATACAGATTGAATACACTATGTTTATATGAATGCACTATACTGTACACAGATTGAATACACTATCTGTATATGGATGCACTATACTGTATACATGTAGAAGTATAGATATTGGTTTTGAACCTGTTTGCATGAAGATTTATAGATATAGCCTGTACACATATAAAACTCATAGTATGATACTGTATACAGATTGAATACACTATGTGTATATGAATGCACTATACTGTATACAGATTGAATACACTATCTGTATATGGATGCACTATACTGTATACATGTAGAAGTATAGATTTGCTTTTTAACCTGTTTGCATGAAGATATATAGATATAGCCTGTACACATATAAAACTCATTGTATGATACTAAATACAGATTGAATACACTATGTGTATATGAATGCACTATACTGTATACATGTAGAAGTATAGATATTGGTTTTGAACCTGTTTGCATGAAGATATATAGATATAGCCTGTACACATATAAAACTCATGGTATGATACCATATACAGA
>WJBH02000222.1:0-29971 GCA_013167095.2 Daphnia sinensis | reverse complement strand
AATCTGTATACAGTATAGTGAATTCATATACACATAGTGTATTCAATCTGTATACAGTATCATACCATGAGTTTTATATGTGTACAGGCTATATGTATATACCTTCATGCAAACAGGTCAAAACCAATATCTATACTTCTACATGTATACAGTATAGTTGCATTCATATACAGATAGTGTATTCAATCTGTATACAGTATAGTGCATTCATATACACATAGTGTATTCAATCTGTATACAGTATAGTGCATTCATATTCACATAGTGTATTCAATCTGTATACAGTATAGTGCATTCATATACACATAGTGTATTCAATCTGTATACAGTATAGTGCATTCATATACACATAGTGTATTCAATCTGTATACAGTATCATACCATGAGTTTTATAGGTGTACAGGCTATATCTATATACCTTCATGCAAAAAGGTTCAAAACCAATATCTATACTTCTACATGTATAAAGTATAGCGCATTCATTTACAGATAGTGTATTCCATCTGTATACAGTATAGTGCATTCATATACAGATAGTGTATTCAATCTGTATACAGTATAGTGCATTCATGTACACATAGTGTATTCAATCTGTATACAGTATAGTGCATTCATATACACATAGTGTATTCAATCGGTATATAGTATAGTGCATTCATATACACATAGTGTATTCAATCTATATACAGTATAGTGCATTCACATACACATAGTGTATTCAATCTGTATACAGTATAGTGCATTCATATACACATAGTGTATTCAATCTGTATACAGTATAGTGCATTCATATACACATAGTGTATTCAATCTGTATAGAGTATCATACCATGAGTTTTATAGGTGTACAGGCTATATCTTTATACCTTCATGCAAAAAGGTTCAAAACCAATATCTATACTTCTACATGTATACAGTATAGCGCATTCATATTCAGATAGTGTATTCAATCTGTATACAATATAGTGCATTCATATACACATAGTGTATTCAATCTGTATACAGTATAGTGCATTCATATACACATAGTGTATTCAATCTGTATACAGTATAGTGCATTCATATACACATAGTGTATTCAATCTGTATACAGTATAGTGAATTCATATACACATAGTGTATTCAATCTGTATACAGTATCATACCATGAGTTTTATATGTGTACAGGCTATATGTATATACCTTCATGCAAACAGGTTCAAAACCAATATCTATACTTCTACATGTATACAGTATAGCGCATTCATTTACAGATAGTGTATTCCATCTGTATACAGTATAGTGCATTCATATACAGATAGTGTATTCAATCTGTATACAGTATAGTGCATTCATGTACACATAGTGTATTCAATCTGTATACAGTATAGTGCCTTCATATACACATAGTGTATTCAATCTGTATACAGTATAGTGCATTCATATTCACATAGTGTATTCAATCTGTATACAGTATAGTGCATTCATATACACATAGTGTATTCAATCTGTATACAGTATAGTGCATTCATATACACATAGTGTATTCAATCTGTATACAGTATCATACCATGAGTTTTATATGTGTACAGCCTATATCTATATACCTTCATACAAACAGGTTCAAAACCAATATCTATACTTCTACATTTATACAGTATAATGCATTCATATACAGATAGTGTATTCAATCTGTATACAGTATAGTGAATTCATATACACATAGTGTATTCAATCTGTATACAGTATCATACCATGAGTTTTATATGTGTACAGGCTATATGTATATACCTTCATGCAAACAGGTTCAAAAAACCAATATCCTATACTTCTACATGTATACAGTATAGCGCATTCATATACAGATAGTGTATTCAATCTGTATACAGTATAGTGCATTCATATACAGATAGTGTATTCAATCTATATACAGTATAGTGCATTCATATACAGATAGTGTATTCAATCTGTATACAATATAGTGCATTCATATACACATAGTGTATTCAATCTGTATACAGTTATAGTGCATTCATATACACATAGTGTATTCAATCTGTATACAGTATAGTGCATTCATATACACATAGTGTATTCAATCTGTATACAGTATAGTGAATTCATATACACATAGTGTATTCAATCTGTATATAAGTATAGGCATTCATATACACATAGTGTATTCAAGCTGTATACAGTATATTTCATTCATATAAACATAGTGTATTCAACCTGTATACAGTATAGTGCATTCATATACACATAGTGTATTCAATCTGTATACAGTATGGTGCATTCATATACACATAGTGTATTCAATCTGTATACAGTATAGTGCATTCATATACAGATAGTGTATTCAATCTGTATACAGTATAGTGCATTCATATACACATAGTGTATTCAATCTGTATACAGTATCATACCATGATTTTTATATGGGTACAGGCTATATCTATATACCTTCATGCAAACAGGTTCAAAACCAATATCTATACTTCTACATTTATACAGTATAATGCATTCATATACAGATAGTGTATTCAATCTGTATAAAGTATAGTGAATTCATATACACATAGTGTATTCAATCTGTATACAGTATCATACCATGAGTTTTATATGTGTACAGGCTATATGTATATTCCTTCATGCAAACAGGTTCAAAACCAATATCTATACTTCTACATGTATACAGTATAGTGCATTCATATACAGATAGTGTATTCAATCTGTATACAGTATAGTGCATTCATATACACATAGTGTATTCAATCTGTATACAGTATATTGCATTCATATACACATAGTGTATTCAATCTGTATACAGTATAGTGCATTCATATACACATAGGTGTATTCAATCTGTATACAGTATAGTGCATTCATATACACATAGTGTATTCAATCTGTATACAGTATCATACCATGAGTTTATAGGTGTACAGGCTATATCTATATACCTTCATGCAAAAAGGTCAAAACCAATATCTATACTTCTACATGTATACAGTATAGTGCATCACATATACAGATAGTGTACTCAATCTGTATACAGTATAGTGCATTCATATACAAATAGTGTATTCAATCTGTATACAGTATAGTGCATTCATATACACATAGTGTATTCAATCTGTATACAGTATAGTGCATTCATATACACATAGTGTATTTAATCTGTATACAGTATCATACCGTGAGATTTATATGTGTACAGGCTATATCTATATACCTTCATGCAAACAGGTTCAAAACCAATATCTATACTTCTACATGTATACAGTATAGTGCATTCATATACAGATAGTGTATTCAATCTGTATACAGTATAGTGCATTCATATACACATAGTGTATTCAATCTGTATACAGTATAGTGCATTCATATACACATAGTGTATTCAATCTGTATACAGTATAGTGCATTTATATACACATAGTGTATTCAATCTGTATACAGTATAGTGCATTCAAATACACATAGTGTATTCAATCTGTATACAGTATTTTGCATTCATATACACATAGTGTATTCAATCTGTATACAGTATAGTGAATTCATATACACATAGTGTATTCAATCTGTATACAGTATCATACCATGAGTTTTATATGTGTACAGGCTATATGTATATACCTTCATGCAAACAGGTTCAAAACCAATATCTATACTTCTACATGTATACAGTATAGCGCATTCATATACAGATAGTGTATTCAATCTGTATACAGTATAGTGCATTCATATACAGGTAGTGTATTCAATCTATATACAGTATAGTGCATTCATATACAGATAGTGTATTCAATCTGTATACAATATAGTGCATTCATATACACATAGTGTATTCAATCTGTATACAGTATAGTGCATTCATATACACATAGTGTATTCAATCTGTATACAGTATAGTGCATTCATATACACATAGTGTATTCAATCTGTATACAGTATAGTGAATTCATATACACATAGTGTATTCAATCTGTATACAGTATAGTGCATTCATATACACATAGTGTATTCAAGCTGTATACAGTATATTTCATTCATATAAACATAGTGTATTCAACCTGTATACAGTATAGTGCATTCATATACACATAGTGTATCAATCTGTATACAGTATGGTGCATTCATATACACATAGTGTATTCAATCTGTATACAGAGTATAGTGCATTCATATACAGATAGTGTATTCAATCTGTATACAGTATAGTGCATTCATATACACATAGTGTATTCAATCTGTATACAGTATCATACCATGATTTTTATATGGGTACAGGCTATATCTATATACCTTCATGCAAACATGCAAACAGGTTCAAAACCAATATCTATACTTCTACATTTATACAGTATAATGCATTCATATACAGATAGTGTATTCAATCTGTATACAGTATAGTGAATTCATATACACATAGTGTATTCAATCTGGTATACAGTATCATACCATGATTTATATATTGTTACAAGGCTATATGTATATACCTTCATGCAAACAGGTTCAAAACCAATATCTATACTTCTACATGTATACAGTATAGTGCATCATATACAGATAGTGTATTATTCAATCTGTATACAGTATAGTGCATTCATATACACATAGTGTATTCAATCTGTATACAGTATATTGCATTCATATACACATAGTGTATTCAATCTGTATACAGTATAGTGCATTCATATACACATAGTGTATTCAATCTGTATACAGTATAGTGCATTCATATACACATAGTGTATTCAATCTGTATACAGTATCATACCATGAGTTTATAGGTGTACAGGCTATATCTATATACCTTCATGCAAAAAGGTTCAAAACCAATATCTATACTTCTACATGTATACAGTATAGTGCATTCATATACAGATAGTGTACTCAATCTGTATACAGTATAGTGCATTCATATACACATATTGTATTCAATCTGTATACAGTATAGTGCATTCATATACACATAGTGTATTCAATCTGTATACAGTATAGTGCATTCATATAACATAGTGTATTTAATCTGTATACAGTATCATACCGTGAGTTTTTTATGTGTACAGGCTATATCTATATACCTTCATGCAAACAGGTCCAAAACCAATATCTATACTTCTACATGTATACAGTATAGTGCATTCATATACAGATAGTGTTTTCAATCTGTATACAGTTATAGTGCATTCATATACACATAGTGCATTCAATCTGTATACTAAAGTATAGTGCTTTCATATACACATAGTGTATTCAATCTGTATACAGTATAGTGCATTTATATACACATAGTGTATTCAATCTGTATACAGTATAGTGCATTCAAATACACATAGTGTATTCAATCTGTATACAGTATTTTGCATTCATATACACATAGTGTATTCAATCTGTATACAGTATAGTGCATTCAAATACACATAGTGTATTCAATCTGTATACAGTATTTTGCATTCATATACACATAGTGTATTCAATCTGTATACAGTATAGTGCATTCATATACACATAGTGTATTCAATCTGTATACAGTATCATTCCATGAGTTTTATATGTGTACAGGCTATATCTATATACCTTCATACAAACAGGTTCAAAACCAATATCTATACTTCTACATGTATACAGTATAGTGCATTCATATACAGATAGTGTATTCAATCTGTATACAGTATAGTGCCTTCATATACACATAGTGTATTCAATCTGTATACGGTATAGTGCATTCATATACACATAGTGTATTCAATCGGTATATAGTATAGTGCATTCATATACACATAGTGTATTCAATCTATATACAGTATAGTGCATTCACATACACATAGTGTATTCAATCTGTATACAGTATAGTGCATTCATATACACATAGTGTATTCAATCTGTATACAGTATAGTGCATTCATATACACATAGTGTATTCAATCTGTATACAGTATCATACCATGAGTTTTATAGGTGTACAGGCTATATCTATATACCTTCATGCAAAAAGGTTCAAAACCAATATCTATACTTCTACATGTATACAGTATAGCGCATTCATATTCAGATAGTGTATTCAATCTGTATACAATATAGTGCATTCATATACACATAGTGTATTCAATCTGTATACAGTATAGTGCATTCATATACACATAGTGTATTCAATCTGTATACAGTATAGTGCATTCATATACACATAGTGTATTCAATCTGTATACAGTATAGTGAATTCATATACACATAGTGTATTCAATCTGTATACAGTATCATACCATGAGTTTTATATGTGTACAGGCTATATGTATATACCTTCATGCAAACAGGTTCAAAACCAATATCTATACTTCTACATGTATACAGTATAGTGCATTCATATACAGATAGTGTATTCAATCTGTATACAGTATAGTGCATTCATATACACATAGTGTATTCAATCTGTATACAGTATAGTGCATTCATATACACATAGTGTATTCAATCTGTATACAGTATAGTGCATTCACATAAACATAGTGTATTCAATCTGTATACAGTATAGTGCATTCATATACACATAGTGTATTCAATCGGTATACAGTATCACACCATGAGTTTTATATGTGTACAGGCTATATCTATATACCTTCATGCAAACAGGTTCAAAACCAATATCTATACTTCTACATGTATACAGTATAGTGCATTCATATACACATAGTGTATTCAATCTGTATACAGTATAGTGCATTCAAATACACATAGTGTATTCAATCTGTATACAGTATAGTGCATTCATATACACATAGTGTATTCAATCTGTATACAGTATAGTGCATTCATATACACATATTGTATTCAATCGGTATATAGTATAGTGCATTCATATACACATAGTGTATTCAATCTGTATACAGTATAGTGCATTCACATACACATAGTGTATTCAATCTGTATACAGTATAGTGCATTCATATAATTCAATCTGTATACAGTATAGTGCATTCATATACACATAGTGTATTCAATCTGTATACAGTATCATACCATGAGTTTTATAGGTGTACAGGCTATATCTATATACCTTCATGCAAAAAGGTTCAAAACCAATATCTATACTTCTACATGTATACAGTATAGTGCATTCATATACACATAGTGTATTCAATCTGTATACAGTATAGTACATTCATATACACATAGTGTATTCAATCTGTATACAGTATCATACCATGAGTTTTATATGTGTACAGGCTATATCTGTATACCTTCATGCAAACAGGTTCAAAACCAATATCTATACTTCTACATGTATACAGTATAGTGCATTCATATACACATAGTGTATTCAATCTGTATACAGTATAGTGCATTCATATACACATAGTGTATTCAATCTGTATACAGTATAGTGCATTCATATACACATAGTGTATTCAATCTGTATACAGTATCATACCATGAGTTTTATAGGTGTACAGGCTATATCCATATACCTTAATGCAAAAAGGTTCAAAACCAATATCTATACTTCTACATGTATACAGTATAGCGCATTCATATACAGATAGTGTATTCAATGTATACAGTATAGTGCATTCATATACAGATAGTGTATTCAATCTGTATACAGTATAGTGCCTTCATATACACATAGTGTATTCAATCTGTATACAGTATAGTGCATTCATATTCACATAGTGTATTCAATCTGTATACAGTATAGTGCATTCATATACACATAGTGTATTCAATCTGTATACAGTATAGTGCATTCATATACACATAGTGTATTCAATCTGTATACAGTATCATACCATGAGTTTTATATGTGTACAGCCTATATCTATATACCTTCATACAAACAGGTTCAAAACCAATATCTATACTTCTACATTTATACAGTATAATGCATTCATATACAGATAGTGTATTCAATCTGTATACAGTATAGTGAATTCATATACACATAGTGTATTCAATCTGTATACAGTATCATACCATGAGTTTTATATGTGTACAGGCTATATGTATATACCTTCATGCAAACAGGTTCAAAACCAATATCTATACTTCTACATGTATACAGTATAGCGCATTCATATACAGATAGTGTATTCAATCTGTATACAGTATAGTGCATTCATATACAGATAGTGTATTCAATCTATATACAGTATAGTGCATTCATATACAGATAGTGTATTCAATCTGTATACAATATAGTGCATTCATATACACATAGTGTATTCAATCTGTATACAGTATAGTGCATTCATATACACATAGTGTATGAATCTGTACAGTATAGTGCATTCATATACACATAGTGTATTCAATCTGTATACAGTATAGTGAATTCATATACACATAGTGTATTCAATCTGTATACAGTATAGTGCATTCATATACACATAGTGTATTCAAGCTGTATACAGTATATTTCATTCATATAAACATAGTGTATTCAACCTGTATACAGTATAGTGCATTCATATACACATAGTGTATTCAATCTGTATACAGTATGGTGCATTCATATACACATAGTGTATTCAATCTGTATACAGTATAGTGCATTCATATACAGATAGTGTATTCATCTGTATACAGTATAGTGCATTCATATACACATAGTGTATTCAATCTGTATACAGTATCATACCATGATTTTTATATGGGTACAGGCTATATCTATATACCTTCATGCAAACAGGTTCAAAACCAATATCTATACTTCTACATTTATACAGTATAATGCATTCATATACAGATAGTGTATTCAATCTGTATACAGTATAGTGAATCATATACACATAGTGTATTCAATCTGTATACAGTATCATACCATGAGTTTTATATGTGTACAGGCTATATGTATATACCTTCATGCAAACAGGTTCAAAACCAATATCTATACTTCTACATGTATACAGTATAGTGCATTCATATACAGATAGTGTATTCAATCTGTATACAGTATAGTGCATTCATATACACATGTGTATTCAATCTGTATACAGTATATTGCATTCATATACACATAGTGTATTCAATCTGTATACAGTATAGTGCATTCATATACACATAGTGTATTCAATCTGTATACAGTATAGTGCATTCATATACACATAGGTGTATTCAATCTGTATACAGTATCATACCATGAGTTTATAGGTGTACAGGCTATATCTATATACCTTCATGCAAAAAGGTTCAAAACCAATATCTATACTTCTACATGTATACAGTATAGTGCATTCATATACAGATAGTGTACTCAATCTGTATACAGTATAGTGCATTCATATACACATAGTGTATTCAATCTGTATACAGTATAGTGCATTCATATACACATAGTGTATTCAATCTGTATACAGTATAGTGCATTCATATACACATAGTGTATTTAATCTGTATACAGTATCATACCGTGAGATTTATATGTGTACAGGCTATATCTATATACCTTCATGCAAACAGGTTCAAAACCAATATCTATACTTCTACATGTATACAGTATAGTGCATTCATATACAGATAGTGTATTCAATCTGTATACAGTATAGTGCATTCATATACACATAGTGTATTCAATCTGTATACAGTATAGTGCATTCATATACACATAGTGTATTCATCTGTATACAGTATAGTGCATTTATATACACATAGTGTATTCAATCTGTATACAGTATAGTGCATTCAAATACACATAGTGTATTCAATCTGTATACAGTATTTTGCATTCAATAACACATAGTGTATTCAATCTGTATACAGTATAGTGCATTCAAATACACATAGTGTATTCAATCTGTATACAGTATTTTGCATTCATATACACATAGTGTATTCAATCTGTATAGAGTATAGTGCATTCATATACACATAGTGTATTCAATCTGTATACAGTATCATTCCATGAGTTTTATAGGTGTACAGGCTATATCTATATACCTTCATGCAAAAAGGTTCAAAACCAATATCTATACTTCTACATGTATACAGTATAGCGCATTCATATTCAGATAGTGTATTCAATCTGTATACAATATAGTGCATTCATATACAGATAGTGTATTCAATCTGTATACAGTATAATGCATTCATATACACATAGTGTATTCAATCTGTATACAGTATAGTGCATTCATATACACATAGTGTATTCAATCTGTATACAGTATAGTGAATTCATATACACATAGTGTATTCAATCTGTATACAGTATCATACCATGAGTTTTATATGTGTACAGGCTATATGTATATACCTTCATGCAAACAGGTTCAAAACCAATATCTATACTTCTACATGTATACAGTATAGTGCATTCATATACAGATAGTGTATTCAATCTGTATACAGTATAGTGCATTCATATACACATAGTATTCAATCTGTTACAGTATAGTGCATTCATATACACATAGTGTTTTCAATCTGTATACAGTATAGTGCATTCACATAAACATAGTGTATTCAATCTGTATACAGTATAGGTGCATTCATATACACATAGTGTATTCAATCGGTATACAGTATCACACCATGAGTTTTATATGTGTACAGGCTATATCTATATACCTTCATGCAAACAGGTTCAAAACCAATATCTATACTTCTACATGTATACAGTATAGTGCATTCATATACACATAGTGTATTCAATCTGTATACAGTATAGTGCATTCAAATACACATAGTGTATTCAATCTGTATACAGTATAGTGCATTCATATACACATAGTGTATTCAATCTGTATACAGTATAGTGCATTCATATACACATATTGTATTCAATCGGTATATAGTATAGTGCATTCATATACACATAGTGTATTCAATCTGTATACAGTATAGTGCATTCACATACACATAGTGTATTCAATCTGTATACAGTATAGTGCATTCATATACACATAGTGTATTCAATCTGTATACAGTATCATACCATGAGTTTTATAGGTGTACAGGCTATATCTATATACCTTCATGCAAAAAGGTTCAAAACCAATATCTATACTTCTACATGTATACAGTATAGTGCATTCATATACACATAGTGTATTCAATCTGTATACAGTATAGTGCATTCATATACACATAGTGTATTCAATCTGTATACAGTATCATACCATGAGTTTTATATGTGTACAGGCTATATCTATATACCTTCATGCAAACAGGTTCAAAACCAATATCTATACTTCTACATGTATACAGTATAGTGCATTCATATACACATAGTGTATTCAATCGGTATATAGTATAGTGTATTCATATACACATAGTGTATTCAATCTGTATACAGTATAGTGCATTCACATACACATAGTGTATTCAATCTGTATACAGTATAGTGCATTCATATACACATAGTGTATTCAATCTGTATACAGTATAGTGCATTCATATACACATAGTGTATTCAATCTGTATACAGTATCATACCATGAGTTTTATAGGTGTACAGGCTATATCCATATACCTTAATGCAAAAAGGTTCAAAACCAATATCTATACTTCTACATGTATACAGTATAGCGCATTCATATACAGATAGTGTATTCAATGTATACAGTATAGTGCATTCATATACAGATAGTGTATTCAATCTGTATACAGTATAGTGCATTCATATACACATAGTGTATTCAATCTGTATACAGTATAGTGCATTCATATACACATAGTGTATTCAATCTGTATACAGTATCATACCATGAGTTTTATATGTGTACAGCCTTGTAATGAGGTCAAGCCCTCCATCATATGTACTCCTGGCAACCAACTGACGGAGCAATTATCATCGCCAAAGGCATCATAGTCATTGAGGCCAAAATCATTATCCATCACGCGTCAAACACTCAACCAGCACGTGATCAGGGCGATCGCCGTGGGACACAACTCCGCACCTTTTGCAACACGTCTGCACATCTATATAAGACGAGACGTCCCGCGTCTCGTGACGGGAGTTACACCAACAGACTACTTGTACCACCTTTGTAGTTATTCAATAAACGCTCAGTTACATTCCGCACAAGTGTATTTCATTTAGTTGAACAATATACACATTACATTTGGTGAACGTGCCAGATTGAACTTTGTTCAAGTGCGCCAACCTGGAGCCCATCAACCATCGGGAAGGAGGAAAGTGGCGTCGACAGCACCAAGAATCGCAGACGACTTCAAACCGTCTCCCACTCCCCGCGATTAAGGTAAGAAGATTAAATGTCAGCTGAAGATTTAATCGTAGACATATATAAGCCATCAGCACCAGTAGATGAATCGGAAACAGAAGTAGAAAGACCACCAAGACCACGCTCAGTAGAACCAAGACGAGTAACTCGTAAAATTTACCCAGCATTAGAATTTCAAAACCTAACAGAAGCTAGAGAGCAAGTAGCAGTAGTCCCAGTAAAGAGAACGAGAAGTGCAGATAGCAGCCCCAGAGATAGTGACGAAGAAAAACAGCTAACAAAATATCACTCGAACGACAGTCTTCCTAGTAAGAAACGAAACAAACTTGTCGAACAGAGAGATAACTTAAAAACAGCTTTAGTAGGAATAAACCAACTAATAAACAACTACAAGTTAGAATTAGCAACATCGAAAGATAAAGCAACTGCTAAAAAGCTAAAGCTAAGACTAAAAGAGAAAGACGTAGAATATAAATTAGTTTCAGAAAAACTAGCTGAAGCCGAGCAGAAAATTCTCGATCTTGAGAATCAAGGAATCGCATTAATCCAGTCCACCACTATAAAGCAACAAGCGATAGCATACCAAGCACAAGCATTAACTCAGCAGCTAGAACAATCTCAGGAGGAGAGAACCAATTTGATAACTACGTTAGCAAAGAAAACCCAAGACGTACAAATTTTAGAAACCACGATAAGAAACGTTGAATCCGAACATTCAACAGTTAGATCAAAACTATTCAACGAAAAAGCACAGTTGAGAAAGGAGGTAGAACAATTAAAGCAAAGAGAAGCACAGCTTTTACAAGAAGGGAAAGATCTGTTAGAGAAATTTGGTCAATCTCAGGCCGAATTAGAAAAACTTAAAGCAAGCTATCAGGCTTTAGAAACAAGAAACCTAGAAACGGAGAAAGAAAACAAAACAATACAATTAGCGTATAAAACGCTCGTATTGAGCAACGCCAAAAAGTCTGAAGAAATCAGCTCCTACTTGGAAGAAATTGGGAAAAAGAAGGACGAATTAAAAAAGAAACAGACTGAGTTAGAACTTGTAAAAAAAGAAAGCGCCACGCAAGCACAAAATTTGGCAGTCATCCAATTAGAAAACGACCGATTGCGTGCAGAGATAGAACAGAATAAAACATACCTTAGTAATTTACAACAGAACCAAGGCCAACAATCAACAGAAGTCTTAACTCTAAGAACAGCCAACTCATCATTAGAGGAAAGGCTACGAGATTTGCAACAGCGCCTCGCAGTCACCGCAAGCACCAACGAATTACAGATTGCGCAGCATAATTTAACAATCACTCAAAGGAAAATTGCGACTTTAGAAGACGAAATAGCGCAACTCAGACAGGCCCTACGGCAAACAGAACAGAAAGCAGAACAAGTACCGCAATTACAGGCCGAAAACAATTCCCTTAGGCAAGACTTGCAAACAGCAGTCCAAGACAATCAAATCTTAAGGGCACAAAACCAGACTAGAGGAGGAGACACAGACGCAACAACCCAAAGACCGCCTTCACCCCAACCAATGGCAGCCAATGATGATTTGAGAGCTTTAACAGCAGCCCTAAACAGGCGTGAGGAAATACAGAACATACCCCATCTACAGTGGGAATGTAAACGACCAACCGATAGGAGTATGGCTACGTGATGCAGAAGCCATAGCAACTATTCATGACTGGTCACAGGACCAAATGAAAAAACTATTTCCCACTAGACTAAAAGGAACAGCTCTAAGTTGGCATTTAGAACGAATCAAGGAAGCACCCAAGAAACTTATAGAGAATGGAGAAATGCATTAAAGGAGCATTTCAAACACCCAGCAGATAGGGCTAAGCAAAAAACAAAACTATTTTCGGTAAAACAGGCACCTAATCAACCGGTACGACATTTTATCGACAAAATTATACAAGCATACAATTCAATCTATAAAGATAGAGATGATGGAGCACAGGCTCCCTGTCATGAATTAACTGCACTGAAAGACGACATTTTGATCAAGATGCTACTAGATGGATTGCTAGCACCAAAAAAAACCATACTGTTCATAGCAAATACCCAAGCGAACCAAATTGGGAAAACATCACAAAAGCAGCGTTAGAAGCAGAAGAGATCGCTTACAACACACAAGCGCTAGAACCAAAACCAATTCTCAAATTTGATTCGGTTAAGCAACCGAAAGATTTAGAAAGCGAACTATCCAGAACACAAGCAGAACTGGAAGAACTAAAATCACAATTAATGAAAATGAATTTAGTAGGTCACAAACCAAAATCGGACAAGAATCGACAGTGAATTTCGTCGACCGCTACGAAGGTAGGGATTCTCAACGACGAAACAGCGCAGCGTGGGAAGACCGACGAAGGTCAAGAGAAAATTCGTACGATAGAAATTATAGAAAGGACGATAGAGACAGATCGTACAGGGACGACCGCGACAGATCGCACAGAGACGACCGTGATAGATCACATAGAGACGATCGGGACAGAAAACTATCGAAGAGACAGATCGTATTCACGAGGAAGGTCAGGAAGTCGGGACAGAAAAAGCGACAATAGGTCAAGCAGAAGGGACCGAAGCGACTCAAGAAATAAATCTCACGAAAACAGACCGAGATCAAAAAGTCCACACCCATCGAAGGACAACAACGACAAGGAGAGACGACGTTCTCAGAGCAGGGATAGAAACGAACCAATCACCTGTCACAGATGTCTCAACACGGGACATATAGCCAAGGATTGCAGGACCAAAAATCCGCAACGGCTACAAAACAAAAAGGACTAGAAGCACAAACATGTAAACTAATTAGAATACCAGTAGAATTTAGTAAACAGAAGACACAAGCTTTAATAGATACAGGAGCCGCAGCTAGTATAATATCCGCAGAAAAATTCGCATTGTTACCCCACAAAGCTATTAGAGTAGAAAAGAAGTAGGAGATAGTCAATCATTTGTATCAGCAGCAGGAACAATATTATACCCTTTAGGATGCTTTGAATTAACACTAAAATTATCAAATGAATGTATAGTAGAACATGACTTTTTCGTATTAGCAGATGTAAGAGAGGGATGCATTTTAGGATTAGATTTCTTTAAAAGGTATAGAACTAAGATAGACATAGCCAACAAATTATTAACGTTAGTATATAAGGGGAAGGAAACTAACATAAATTTAGGAAAAATAGTTTACCCTATTAACAATATCCAAACGAACACAACCATAACTTTTGAGGTTTCTCATTTGAAAGGAACAGATAGAGTCTTACTGGAAAGAGTACTGCGTGAGAACTCTGCGGTATTCGCCTCGAAATTAATTGAATTAGGAAGAACGAGCGTACTAAAACACAAAATTGAGACTACGGAAATGCCAAAGTTAAGAGGGGCATATAGGATGCCAGCAGCTATTAAGCCGATAGCGCGCCAACAAATTGAAGAGATGTTAAAATACAATATAATTAGAGAAAGCCACAGTGCTTATAGAGCATCCATTGTGATGGTAAAAAAGAAATCAGGAGAGCTGAGATTTTGCGTCGATTACCGAGACTTGAATGCGGTCACGGTGAAGGATCGCTATCCCTTACCAAGAATTGAGGACACCCTAAACTTACTCCATGGCGCAAAACTATTTTCTACACTTGATCTGTCAGTGGCTACTGGCAGATTGAGATTGAAGAAGAGGATATTCACAAAACTGCGTTTACAGCAGAGTCAGGTCACTTTGAATATACGAGAATGCCATTTGGTCTTTGCAATGCACCGAGCACGTTCCAGAGAACGATGGAAATTGTGTTGAGACCAATCATTGGGAAATGCGTAATGGTGTATATAGACGATATCATCGTTTATAGCAAAAAACATGGCAGAACACGTAGAACATCTTGCTTTAACATTTCGTCTCTTGCAGGCG
Organism: Daphnia sinensis; assembly: GCA_013167095.2. NCBI lineage: Eukaryota > Metazoa > Arthropoda > Branchiopoda > Diplostraca > Daphniidae > Daphnia > Daphnia sinensis. The sequence goes on along the minus strand of WJBH02000222.1, from coordinate 13,894 downwards.
AACGGACTTAAAGTAAAGATACAAAAGTGTAAGTTTGCAGCTAGTGCAGTGGAATATCTAGGACACATAGTTTCCGAGAATGGAGTCAGGTAGATCCAAATAAAATTAAAGCAGTGCAAAAATACCCAGCACCCACAAACGCGGACCAAGTCCGTGCTTTCCTAGGCCTTGCTAATTATTATAGACGTTTCATAGATCAGTTCGCCAACAAAGTCCATGTGTTAACCAGCTTACGAGGAGCAAGGTACCATGGCAATGGGGAAGGAGGAAGAAAGCGCTTTTCAAGGCATAAAAGAGTGTTTATGCTCCGCCCCTACCCTCGCGTATCCTGATTTTGCGCGCCCTTTCATCCTACATACGGACGCGTGTGGGTATGGAGTAGGCGGGGTACTCTCTCAGATGCCCCATCCGAGTGTCAACCCAGGGCCCAGTGAGGAGTCACCTGATGACTCACGAGCGTCGAATGGAAATTCGACAGAGGACTTTTCCAAGTCTTTAGAACATCCAATTGCCTACACTTCGAAACATTTAACTGATGTACAACAAAAATGGTGTACTACGGAAAAGGAAGCATATGCTATTATCCATTCGGTTAAGGCATTCTTCCACTACCTATACGGCACAAACTTCGTTATTGTGACCGATCATAGGCCTCTACAGTATATCCAAAAAATCAGAGAGCCAACAGGAAGGTTAGCGAGATGGTTTCTATTTTTACAACAATTCGAGATGGAGATCCAATACCGACCTGGAAAGATGCATCAGAACGCCGACGCGTTGAGCAGAACCCCTGTAAACATACTGATGTCGCAAAAAGAAGTAGTAGAAGATTGGCTGGTAGCGCAGCAAGAAGATAAATTTTGTCAGGAAGCTGTGAAAAGACAAGAAGAGGTCAGTGAACAAGACGAATTTAAATATTTACCTAGCGGAATCTTGACAACAGCTAGGGGGAAGATCGTAGTACCGGCGACGCTACGACAAAAGATCTTGGAGCTCTATCATGACCACAAATTGGCAGGTCACTTAGGAATTGTGAAAACAACTGCAAATATTACAAACAAATATTTTTGGCCAAGAATGGCTAGCGATATTAAAAAGCACATTTTAAACTGTCTTGTGTGTGCAAAACGAAAAGCTTCAGGAGCTTGTAAGGCCGCTCTCCAGCCCATCCCAATTGCCGACTACGTCTGGCAAAGGCTGGCCATGGATATAGTAGGCCCCGTACCTGAAAGTAATAGAGGAAATAAATACATCCTGGTTATCATGGAATATACCACAAGATTTGTAATAGCCTTAGCATTGAAGGAGATATCAGCTCAGACGGTAATTAGGAAATTTATAAGACACGTCGTCGTCAACACTGAGGGATTGCCTTCTCAGATTTTGACTGATAGAGGTACCAATTTCCAATCGTTAGCAATGATAGAACTATGCAAACAGCTAGGAGTAAAACAATTAAGAACAACGGCCTATCACCCACAAACTGATGGAGCCGTTGAGAGATTTAACAGGACATTAGGAGATATGTTAACTGCGCATGTTGCCAACAACCCATCCCTGTGGGACGAACATCTAGACTACGTAGTTGCAGCATACAACCGGACGCCTCATTCGAGCACCGGTGAAACACCTTTTTATCTTCTAAAAGGGCGAGATGCCCTCGAACCTACAGATCTTAGGCCGCCGATGCGAAATAGAGTTTTGGAAGACCAGAATAATATTTACACACAGCAATGGCACGAAGCCTTAGAATTAGCAAAAGCAAGCTAGTAATTGCCAATCGAAACAGAAACAGAACTATGACAAATCACTTAAGGAATGTTCGTTTGAAGAAGGAGATCAAGTGTTATTACGAGAAATGAAGCCTCAGACAGGAAAATTTTTCATGCGATGGGATGGTCCATTCACTATTGTAGAAAAACTGTCTGACTTGAATTATCTAATAAGACGCTCCACTGAAAACCACACTATGGTTGTTCACGTAAATAGGTTAAAGAAATGGAAAAGTAGAGAAGAAGCGGAAAAAAGCTCACAAGAACCCCGCGGTAACGCGGAAGAAAAGGAAAGCGAAGAAGAAGAGAGACAAACTGACGAAAGTCAGGACGAGGAAGAAATAGTAAGAGAGCCCGAAGCGGAAGGTAACGAAGGGAGAGAAAATGAAAGAGATGAAAGCGAAAGTGAAAACAGAGACGAAATTCAGGTAACTCCTGAAGAAAGGGAAGAAGCGGTAGCCTTACCTCCAGGGCAAATAGAAGAAGAAGCAGATAAAGAACAAAGCAATGAAACAGCTCAGGTAGAAGAAGAACAAAGGAAGACGCGTAGGGGAAGACGAAAGCAACAGACTAGTGTCGAAGAACAACCTAGACGTTCTTTAAGAAGAAATATCAGACAACCGCAAAGACTGATAACTGAAATGTAACACTTTTTCAGATGAAATACGTAATTTCGTGCTGCGTCGTCGCGATAACCTTAGGCCTAGTACAACCACTAACCATCAACACATGCAACTGTTCGCAACCAATCGTAAAAGGTACAATAGATTTAGAAGACCCTGAATATTGCTCACATCCAGAACCAATAGAAGCACCACGTAAAATTAATTATAAATTGCTAACAAAAAACAGAGAACCCATTACTTGGGAAGGGTACGCGTGTACTCAGTGGTTATCGACGAAAGAAATTTCGACGAATTTCTTACTGAGCCACGACACCGTTTTCAAAAAACAGATTTTAAAAGTAAGCGCAGGCGAATGTTGGGCAACCGCCCAATACCCTCACACTTGCGTTACTAGTCCTATGGTTAAAGATGGGAAGACATACAAGTACCTTCAAGAGCCGGAGGGCGAAGGGTACTGGATGACAACGCAGGCCTATACAACAAAAAATTGTGTTACACAAATAATTCAACTCTCAAAAGAATGCCACGAATGTCCGGTAATGTCACCCTTTGGCATTCTAGCCAATTCAAGTACGATCGAATTTTCCAACCATAACGATCTTACGATCGTTTGGAAAGCACCAGATCCGAAAGAACCGACTTGTGACATAAATATAGTATTTCAAGGGAAGGGAAATTTAACGAAAGGACAAAAGCAAAGTAGAATAGAAGATAATGTAGCCCAGCTAGAATTTATTATAGCCACTAACAAAACGAAAATTTGTACTAACGATACAGTATATCCGGTAATAGGCCTACCGGATACCTTTATTAATGTAGAAGAAGTCACGAAGCGTCAAAAGAGAGATGTTTCGAATGAGTATATGGGTTTCCTAATTTCAGCCAGCAATGCAAACCATTGCTTGGCCTACCTACCAAGAAGTGGAAAATTTACGGTTCCACCTTGTGCATTCAACAATCAACTTACGGCAGAAGGGCAATACTTAAAAGCAGAAAAAGCAGGACAAAATTTTAAATTTCTACCCAACGGATTCATAGTAAACACCCTGTTTGGATCTTGTCTTCAACAATTCAGTAGCAATAACACAGGAATAAAAACTTGCATGGACCAGGAAGAAACATTTATTTACAGAACTGATGCATGGATACTCAATCCAAATCCTATAGAAACAGATCTAGTTCCATTTCAATTAATCCATGCGTATACAGGAAATTGTTTAACCGTTAACCTCACAGAGGATTATCCCATATCAATAGAAAATTGCACCGAAAACAACACAAAAACAACTTTGGTTATTAGAATTAATTGACTTAGAAGAAGATTATTTAGAATTTAGCAGCAATCAATTAGAACAAAAACGACCTAAAACAGCACGGTTGAGAACAGGAAAAAACAGGGAAGCTTTTAACCCACCTTCTTATTATGGAAAAATCCAGCCCACAGGCAATCTTCGATATTGCCTCTCCGTAACTCAAAATCAAACGCTAGAGCTATTGCACTGCAATCAAAGCTCTTCTTACGAAGAATACCCGAAGCAGGATTTTGCTTATGTCAATGGGAAACTTCGAATTTTGGGGACCACAACATGCGTAACTCCGTCGTCAACGCAATCATGCAACGAAGATGGAGATCAACCCATAAAATGGCGTTATGATCTATTAAGCAGACAGTTTGCCTCTCTCTATAGCCCATTTTGTCTAACAGCTTTCTTTGGAGATAGAACGATACGAACTACACGATGTGATTCGGGTCAGCAACAGCAGGAATGGGTATTCGAACGTACCCTCACTCCGAATTTCTACCCGCTAGATAAGATAGATGAAGCATTAAATGCGAAAAGAAGAAGGGAAGAAAGAAGACAAAGAAGGGGAAAAGGAAATCTCATTGAACTCAATGACTCTAATTTAGATTTAGAAGATACTAACGGAACCATGACTAAACTAACCGACAGTGTACGCGCTTTACTCGATGTCGAAAATCGACAATACATCGAGGCTCAAGCCATTAAACACGAGTCACAATTGGCTAACGAAGTTCGCCAATTGTACTGCAAAATTACGTCTTTGCAAAGGAATCAAGCCATGATTCTAGCGCAAAGTAATGGATTATTAGCGGCACGTGCATTAAATTTAGAAATTTGTAGTAGAATAACCGGAAGTGGTAAAAGTTTAATTTTACAAAAATGCGAAACAGTTCCAATCAAAATTTCAGCAATACAAACCCAATGTGGATACCAACCATTCTTTCAGACCAGTTTGAGTGGAAACTTTACGGTCGGAAAAGATGGATGGTCCTTACACCCATTTCAAGATTGCTTTTGGAATGGGCAATACGTAAATTTCAATGACAAAACTTATACCTGGATAAACGGGGAATGGAAAATCCAAGAACCATCTATTCATGTTTTAAAATTAAAATTAATTAAAGAATTCGAAGAATTACCCATAAAAGCCTATGACTATCTGCCCCAGCATCATTCAATGTATGAGGCAAATAACGTAGAGCAATTAAACGTTTTAACAGAATTAATTAGTAGAATTCAGCAATCCAACACCAATTCACTTCTGGATTAGTATTGGAAACAAAGCACAAAATAACTTTGGGATCTTACCAGTTGGATGTCCATTTTTAAATATGGAACTTTAGTTGTTTGTTTAGTAGCGTTAACGGGATACTGGCCTACGTCTGTTTCGCCTGTATTCCGTTTGCCGTGATTTTGAATTTCTGTAGAAAAATAAAACCCCTCAAGAAATGGAACAAGCCGTTCCAATGTTACCCCTGAAAAATGTTTGTACTAATAACCATAATGACACTCGCATCATTCCAGGCAAAGGCCTATGCTGGAACGATGGATGTCTAATTGTACCCCAAAAATGATTGGAATATCTCCCAACCCACACTTCAATTAGTAGATTGTAGAAGTAGAATTGAGCATACCCTCCAACAAAAATTTTTCTAAGTGTCAAACCCTAAACTTTTCCGATGTAAAAAAAAAAAAATTTTTACTATCCTCCAACTAAACACTCTCTAAAATCTGTCACTTTTCAAATTTTCCTCTATCTAAAAAACCATCTGAAACCACTATTCTCACACCAAAAAAAAAAAAAAAAAAAAAAAAGGGAAAAAATAAGAGAAAAACCAAAAAACTAATGAGTGATCTGTGCATTTCATGGAAAACAAAAAGAGACAAAAAGACAAAAGAAATTAAAAAAAAAAAAAAAAAAAAAAAAACAGGAAGCCGTCGTCGATCACCCTCGATGACCTCGCACCGGAAACAAATCACTCTCCTCACCCGTCAATAAATAATTGAGGGCGTTGAGGACCTGACGGATTTCAAGTCGGTCATCAGCCTCCGCCTGGAGCCGTTCCGGAAGCAGGAGGGAGGAGGTGGGAGTCGGATGATAAATGTCTTCACCCGACTCAATCCACCACAGGAACCGCGCGATGTGAATCGGAAAAAGATCCCGATACCGCGCATATCCGGGGAAGTTCCTAAAACCAACACCAATAACACACATAAAAAAAAAAAAAAAAAAAAAAAAAAGAGAAGAGAACTAAAAAGGAACTTACATATAATAATGGTCGCACGGATGTACGACCTCAAACCCGAAGTTCCGTGGAGGAGTATCCGGCGATAGAGGTGTCACTTCCAAGAGTTCAAAGAACAATTGGCGATGCACTTCACGGAATCGTCTAAAATAACAATCCGGCGAGTAAAAAACCATCGCTCCTGCAACTAAAATAACTGACTCTACTTGAGACCTATGGCTCAGTACGAAGTCAAAAGTCAACATTTCTTTTGATCTTTTTGCTAGGAAGTTCAAAGCAAAACTGAAACACCCGGAAAAGAAGAACAAGGAATATACAGATCGTTCAATAGTAATTTTTCCTAAAGCCATACTAACACAAAACCCTTTTCTTAAAAATAACCAATAGCAAGTAAAATTCTTCAGTGAGAAAAGAAATAATTATCTAAAAAAAAAAAAAAATAATAATACATATATGCGCTTAGAAATTCCACTATCCCAATAGCAATTATATACTCGTTAACTAGATAGCCTTGTCGGTGGAGGTCAAAGGAAAAAGGAAATTTTCTTTACTATCCCTATGTATTCATCTTCCGCATAAAGAAACCCTCACCGTATGTACCCACCTTTTCTTTAAAAGAGGGAGGAATGTAATGAGGTCAAGCCCTCCATCATATGTACTCCTGGCAACCAACTGACGGAGCAATTATCATCGCCAAAGGCATCATAGTCATTGAGGCCAAAATCATTATCCATCACGCGTCAAACACTCAACCAGCACGTGATCAGGGCGATCGCCGTGGGACACAACTCCGCACCTTTTGCAACACGTCTGCACATCTATATAAGACGAGACGTCCCGCGTCTCGTGACGGGAGTTACACCAACAGACTACTTGTACCACCTTTGTAGTTATTCAATAAACGCTCAGTTACATTCCGCACAAGTGTATTTCATTTAGTTGAACAATATACACATTACAGCCTATATCTATATACCTTCATACAAACAGGTTCAACACCAATATCTATACTTCTACATGTATACAGTATAGTGCGTTCATATACAGATAGTATATTCAATATGTATACAGTATAGTGGCTTCATATACACATAGTGTATTCAATCTGTATACAGTATAGTGCATTCAAATACACATAGTGTATTCAATCGGTATATAGTATAGTGCATTCATATACACATAGTGTATTCAATCTGTATACAGTATAGTGCATTCACATACACATAGTGTATTCAATCTGTATACAGTATAGTGCATTCATATACAGATAGTGTATTCAATCTGTATACAGTATAGTGCATTCATATACACATAGTGTATTCAATCTGTATACAGTATCATACCATGAGTTTTATAGGTGTACAGGCTATATCTATATACCTTCATGCAAAAAGGTTCAAAACCAATATGTATACTTCTACATGTATACAGTATAGCGCATTCATATACAGATAGTGTATTCAATCTGTATACAGTATAGTGCATTCATATACAGATAGTGTATTCAATCTGTATACAGTATAGTGCATTCATATACACATAGTTTATTCAATCTGTATACAGTATAGTGCATTCATATACACATAGATATTCAATCTGTATAAGAATCATACCATGAGTTTTACATGTGTACAGGCTATATCTATATACCTTCATGCAAACAGGTTCAAAACCAATATCTATACTTCTACATGTATACAGTATAGTGCATTCATATACAGATAGTGTACTCAATCTGTATACAGTATAGTGCATTCATATACACATAGTGTATTCAATCTGTATACAGTATAGTGCATTCATATACACATAGTGTATTCAATCTGATACAGTATAGTGCATTCATATACACTAGTGTATTCATCTGTATACAGTATAGTGCATTCATATACACATAGTGTATTCAATCTGTATACAGTATCATACCATGAGTTTATAGTGTACAGGCTATTCTATATACCTTCATGCAAACGGGTTCAAAACCAATATCTATACTTCTACATGTATACAGTATAGTGCATTCATATACAGATAGTGTATTCAATCTGTATACAGTATAGTGCATTCATATACACATAGTGTATTCAATCTGTATACAGTATAGTGCATTCATATACACATAGTGTATTCAATCTGTATACAGTATAGTGCCTTCATATACACATAGTGTATTCAATCTGTATACAGTATAGTGCATTCATATTCACATAGTGTATTCAATCTGTATACAGTATAGTGCATTCATATACAGATAGTTTATTCAATCTGTATACAGTATAGTGCCTTCACATACACATAGTGTATTCAATCTGTATACAGTATAGTGCATTCATATACACATAGTGTATTCAATCTGTATACAGTATAGTGCATTCATATACACATAGTGTATTCAATCTGTATACAGTATCATACCATGAGTTTTATAGGTGTACAGCCTATATCTATATACCTTCATACAAACAGGTTCAAAACCAATATCTATACTTCTACATTTATACAGTATAATGCATTCATATACAGATAGTGTATTCAATCTGTATACAGTATAGTGAATTCATATACACATAGTGTATTCAATCTGTATACAGTATCATACCATGAGTTTTATATGTGTACAGGCTATATGTATATACCTTCATGCAAACAGGTTCAAAACCAATATCTATACTTCTACATGTATACAGTATAGCGCATTCATATACAGATAGTGTATTCAATCTGTATACAGTATAGTGCATTCATATACAGATAGTGTATTCAATCTGTATACAGTATAGTGCATTCATATACACATAGTTTATTCAATCTGTATACAGTATAGTGCATTCATATACACATAGATATTCAATCTGTATAAGAATCATACCATGAGTTTTATATGTGTACAGGCTATATCTATATACCTTCATGCAAACAGGTTCAAAACCAATATCTATACTTCTACATGTATACAGTATAGTGCATTCATATACAGATAGTGTACTCAATCTGTATACAGTATAGTGCATTCATATACACATAGTGTATTCAATCTGTATACAGTATAGTGCATTCATATACACATAGTGTATTCAATCTGTATACAGTATAGTGCATTCATATACACATAGTGTATTCAATCTGTATACAGTATAGTGCATTCATATACACATAGTGTATTCAATCTGTATACAGTATCATACCATGAGTTTTATATGTGTACAGGCTATATCTATATACCTTCATGCAAACGGGTTCAAAACCAATATCTATACTTCTACATGTATACAGTATAGTGCATTCATATACAGATAGTGTATTCAATCTGTATACAGTATAGTGCATTCATATACACATAGTGTATTCATCTGTATACAGTATAGTGCATTCATATACACATAGTGTATTCAATCTGTATACAGTATAGTGCCTTCATATACACATAGTGTATTCAATCTGTATACAGTATAGTGCATTCATATTCACATAGTGTATTCAATCTGTATACAGTATAGTGCATTCATATACAGATAGTTTATTCAATCTGTATACAGTATAGTGCCTTCACATACACATAGTGTATTCAATCTGTATACAGTATAGGCATTCATATACACATATTGTATCAATCTGTATACAGTATAGTGCATTCATATACACATAGTGTATTCAATCTGTATACAGTATCATACCATGAGTTTTATAGGTGTACAGCCTATATCTATATACCTCATACAAACAGGTTCAAAACCAATATCTATACTTCTACATTTATACAGTATAATGCATTCATATACAGATAGTGTATTCAATCTGTATACAGTATAGTGAATTCATATACACATAGTGTATTCAATCTGTATACAGATCATACCATGAGTTTTATATGTGTACAGGCTATATGTATATACCTTCATGCAAACAGGTTCAAAACCAATATCTATACTTCTACATGTATACAGTATAGCGCATTCATATACGATAGTGTATTCAATCTGTATACAGTATAGTGCATTCATATACAGATAGTGTATTCAATCTATGTACAGTATAGTGCATCATATACAGATAGTGTATTCAATCTGTATACAATATAGTGCATTCATATACACATAGTGTATTCAATCTGTATACAGTATAGTGCATTCATATACACATAGTGTATTCAATCTGTATACAGTATAGGCATTCAATACACCATAGTGTATCAATCTGTATACAGTATAGTGCATTCATATACACATAGTGTATTCAATCTGTATACAGTATAGTGCATTCATATACACATAGTGTATTCAAGCTGTATACAGTATATTGCATTCATATACACATAGTGTATTCAACCTGTATACAGTATAGTGCATTCATATACACATAGTGTATTCAATCTGTATACAGTATGGTGCATTCATATACACATAGTGTATTCAATCTGTATACAGTATAGTGCATTCATATACAGATAGTGTATTCAATCTGTATACAGTATAGTGCATTCATATACACATAGTGTATTCAATCTGTATACAGTATCATACCATGATTTTTATATGGGTACAGGCTATATCTATATACCTTCATGCAAACAGGTTCAAAACCAATATCTATACTTCTACATTTATACAGTATAATGCATTCATATACAGATAGTGTATTCAATCTGTATACAGTATAGTGAATTCATATACACATAGTGTATTCAATCTGTATACAGTATCATACCATGAGTTTTATATGTGTACAGGCTATATGTATATACCTTCATGCAAACAGGTTCAAAACCAATATCTATACTTCTACATGTATACAGTATAGTGCATTCATATACAGATAGTGTATTCAATCTGTATACAGTATAGTGCATTTATATACACATAGTGTATTCAATCTGTATACAGTATAGTGCATTCATATACACATAGTGTATTCAATCTGTATACAGTATAGTGCATTCACATACACATAGTGTATTCAATCTGTATACAGTATAGTGCATTCATATACACATAGTGTATTCAATCTGTATACAGTATAGTGCATTCATATACACATAGTGTATTCAATCTGTATACAGTATCATACCATGAGTTTTATAGGTGTACAGGCTATATCTATATACCTTCATGCAAAAAGGTTCAAAACCAATATCTATACTTCTACATGTATACAGTATAGTGCATTCATATACAGATAGTGTACTCAATCTGTATACAGTATAGTGCATTCATATACACATAGTGTATTCAATCTGTATACAGTATAGTGCATTCATATACACATAGTGTATTCAATCTGTATACAGTATAGTGCATTCATATAACATAGTGTATTTAATCTGTACACAGTATCATACCGTGAGTTTTATATGTGTACAGGCTATATCTATATACCTTCATGCAAACAGGTTCAAAACCAATATCTATACTTCTACATGTATACAGTATAGTGCATTCATATACAGATAGTGTATTCAATCTGTATACAGTATAGTGCATTCATATACACATAGTGTATTCAATCTGTATACAGTATAGTGCATTCATATACACATAGTGTATTCAATCTGTATACAGTATAGTGCATTATATACACATAGTGTATTCAATCTGTATACAGTATAGTGCATTCAAATACACATAGTGTATTCATCTGTATACAGTATTTTGCATTCATATACACATAGTGTATTCAATCTGTATACAGTATAGTGCATTCAAATACACATAGTGTATTCAATCTGTATACAGTATTTGCATTCATATACACATAGTGTATCAATCTGTATACAGTATAGTGCATTCATATACACATAGTGTATTCAATCTGTATACAGTATCATTCCATGAGTTTTATATGTGTACAGGCTATATCTATATACCTTCATACAAACAGGTTCAAAACCAATATCTATACTTCTACATGTATACAGTATAGTGCATTCATATACAGATAGTGTATTCAATCTGTATACAGTATAGTGCCTTCAAATACACATAGTGTATTCAATCTGTATACGGTATAGTGCATTCATATACACATAGTGTATTCAATCGGTATATAGTATAGTGCATTCATATACACATAGTGTATTCAATCTATATACAGTATAGTGCATTCACATACACATAGTGTATTCAATCTGTATACAGTATAGTGCATTCATATACACATAGTGTATTCAATCTGTATACAGTACAGTGCATTCATATACACATAGTGTATTCAATCTGTATACAGTATCATACCATGAGTTTTATAGGTGTACAGGCTATATCTATATACCTTCATGCAAAAAGGTTCAAAACCAATATCTATACTTCTACATGTATACAGTATAGTGCATTCATATACAGATAGTGTACTCAATCTGTATACAGTATAGTGCATTCATTTACACATAGTGTATTCAATCTGTATACAAGATAGTGCATTCATATACACATAGTGTATTCAATCTGTATACAGTATAGTGCCTTCATATACACATAGTGTATTCAATCTGTATACAGTATAGTGCATTCATATTCACATAGTGTATTCAATCTGTATACAGTATAGTGCATTCATATACACATAGTGCCTTCAATCTGTATACAGTATAGTGCATTCATATACACATAGTGTATTCAATCTGTATACAATATCATACCATGAGTTTTATATGTGTACAGCCTATATCTATATACCTTCATACAAACAGGTTCAAAACCAATATCTATACTTCTACATTTATACAGTATAATGCATTCATATGCAGATAGTGTATTCAATCTGTATACAGTATAGTGAATTCATATACACATAGTGTATTCAATCTGTATACAGTATCATACCATGAGTTTTATATGTGTTCAGGCTATATGTATATACCTTCATGCAAACAGGTTCAAAACCAATATCTATACTTCTACATGTATACAGTATAGCGCATTCATATACAGATAGTGTATTCAATCTGTATACAGTATAGTGCATTCATATACAGATAGTGTATTCAATCTATATACAGTATAGTGCATTCATATACAGATAGTGTATTCAATCTGTATACAATATAGTGCATTCATATACACATAGTGTATTCAATCTGTATACAGTATAGTGCATTCATATACACATAGTGTATTCAATCTGTATACAGTATAGTGCATTCATATACACATACTGTATTCAATCTGTATACAGTATAGTGCATTCATATACACATAGTGTATTCAATCTGTATACAGTATAGTGCATATACACATAGTGTATTCAAGCTGTATACAGTATATTTCATTCATATAAACATAGTGTATTCAACCTGTATACAGTATAGTGCATTCAAATACACATAGTGTATTCAATCTGTATACAGTATATTGCATTCATATACACATAGTGTATTCAATCTGTATACAGTATAGTGCATTCACATACACATAGTGTATTCAATCTGTATACAGTATAGTGCATTCATATACACATAGTGTATTAAATCTGTATACAGTATAGTGCATTCATATACACATAGTGTATTCAATCTGTATACAGTATCATACCATGAGTTTTATAGGTGTACAGGCTATATCTATATACCTTCATGCAAAAAGGTTCAAAACCAATATCTATACTTCTACATGTATACAGTATAGTGCATTCATATACAGATAGTGTACTCAATCTGTATACAGTATAGTGCATTCATATACACATAGTGTATTCAATCTGTATACAGTATAGTGCATTCATATACACATAGTGTATTCAATCTGTATACAGTATAGTGCATTAATATACACATAGTGTATTTAATCTGTATACAGTATCATACCGTGAGTTTTATATGTGTACAGGCTATATCTATATACCTTCATGCAAACAGGTTCAAAACCAATATCTATACTTCTACATGTATACTGTATAGTGCATTCATATACAGATAGTGTATTCAATCTGTATACAGTATAGTGCATTCATATACA
>WJBH02000221.1:0-23796 GCA_013167095.2 Daphnia sinensis | reverse complement strand
CATGGTGATAGGAAACATGATGAATGGTATGGCTCTGAAGAAAGAAATAAGAAGTGGTGAGCCTGAAGCCGAAAGCCTGGCTGAATCGGATGCTAACTGCAATGTCATCAATGTACTAGATTAAATGATTTGTTGGTCTGAAGACGAAGAATGACTTTACTTTAATGGTAGCCCACACTGTAATGCTAGTTAGCATCGACAGTGTGTAACATGGGTCACAGATTGTAAGATCAGTGAACCAAAACAACCCTCCATCTTTCATGCTCTCTACTGACGTGTTTGCCATGCCCTTTAAGGCAAAGAAAAAACTCGTAAACACAGGTGCCTGCAACTTAAGAAATGAAAAAAAGGATAACAGTATAGAAAAACCTAAAACACACTAGACATAAAAAATGTATCTGTATACCTGGATCAGAGGGACCGTCAAACTTTCAAACGGATTCAATCACTTCCCCTTCATGAACTGTTGAATTTCATCACCATCTGTGCGCCTAAAAGAAAGAAGACAGAAATACTTAAGAATTACAACTTAAACTGCATATGCTCAAGTACATCGAATGGCATTTCCAGTTTGTCTAGCATCTGTCATCTTTTGCTGAAGGACTAGCAATTTTGGCATGTTTGTCATTATGGCTGCATTTCTTTGGGCGTTGACTGCCGAAGGAAACATTGTGGAGCGAACAGTAAAGACTCCTACAGATGCCAATAAGTTATTATAAAAGCAATGAGCCTGAATAGCAACAATTTCACCTAATGCAATTAATTGAATTTTGCCTGGCTAAATCGGTTGCCAACTGCAATGTCATCAACGTACTAGGTGAATCGATTTCTTGGTCTGAAGAAGAATGACTTTACTTCAATGGTAGCCCACACTGTAATGCTTGATAGCATTGGCAGTATGTAATATGGGTCACAGATAGTAAGATCAGTGAACCAAAACAACCCTCCATCTTTCATGCTCTCTACTGACGGGTTTGCCATACCCTTCAAGGCAAAGAGAAGACTCATCAACGCAGGTGCCTGCAATTTAAGAAACAAAAAAATGGCAGTATTCATAAACTAAGACACACTGGATATAAAAAATGTATCTGTATACCTGGATCAGAGGAACCGCAAAATTTTGAAACAGATTCAATCCCTTCTCCTTCATGAACTGTTGAATTTCATACGCCATCTGTGTGCCTTAAAGAAAGAAGAAAAGAAATATTTAAGAATTAGAACTTAAACTGCACATGCTCAAGTACATTGTATAGTATTTCCAGATTGCCCAGCATCTGTCATCTTTTGCCGAAGGACTGGCAATTCTGGCATGTTGTTTGTTATTTCTTTAGGCTTTGACTACTACAGGAAACATTAGGGAGAGAACAGTCAAGACTCCTATAGATGCCAATAAATTATAATAAAAGCAATGAGCCTGAATAACAAAAATTTAACCTATGCAATTAATGTAATTTTGCCTGGCTGAATCGGTTCCTAACTGCAATATCAGCAGATTATACATACTAGGCTTAGTGATTTGTCGGTCTAAAGAAGAAGAATGACTTTACTTCAATGGTAGCCCACACTGTAATTCTAGTTAGCATCAACAGTGTGCAATATGGGTCGCAGATTATAAGATGAGTGAACCAAAACAAACCTTCATCTTTCGTGCTCTTTACTGAGGTGTTTGCCATGCCATTTAAGGCAAAGAAAAATCTCATTAACACAGGTGCCTGCAATTTAAGAAACCAATAAAAAAATAACAGTATTAATAAATTAAAACACACTGGATATAAAAAAAAGTATCTGTATACCTGGACAAGGGAAATCATCTGATTTTTCAACAAATTCAATCCCTTCTCCTTGGTGAACTGTTGAATTTCTTCACTATCTGTCAATCAGTGCGTCTTAAAGAAAGAAGAGAGAAATACTTAAGATTTACAACTTAAATTGCACATGCTCAAGTACATTGAATGGCATTTCCAGATTGCCCAGCATCTGTCATCTTTTGCCGAAGGACTAGAAATTCTTGCACATTGTTTGTTATTTCTTTGGGCTTTGACTACTACTGGAAACATTAGGGAGCGAACAGTCAAGACTCCTATAGATGCTAATAAATTAAAATAAAAGCAATGAGCCTGAACAGCAACAATTTTACCAAATGCTATTAATTTAATTTTGCCTGGCTAAATTGGTTGGTAACTGCAATGTCATCAATGTACTAGGTTAAGTGATTTGTCGGTCTGAAGTGCGTAACCAAAACCACCCAACATCTTTCAAGCTCTCTACTGAGGTGTTTGCCGTGCCCTTCCAGTCAAAGAAAAAACTCAGAAACACAGGTGCCTGCAATTTGAGAAATGAAAAAAGAATAACAGTATTGATAAACTTAAACACACTGGATATAAAAAATCTCTCTCTATACCTGGACCAGAGGAACTGTCAGATTTTTCAACACATTCAATTCACCAACCCTTTTCCTTGGTATACTGTTGAATTTCATTCTGTGCGGCTTAAAGAAAGAAGACAGAAATTCTTAAGAATTACAACTTAAACTGCATTTACTCGTACGTAAATACATTGAATGGCATTTCCAGATTTTTTCAAATTTTCCAGAGAAAGAGTTTTTGAATCTTACTTGTTGCACAGACTACGAAAAAAAATTATGCCTACTTTGAAATCTGTGCTTTTTGCAGCCATCATTGCCACCAACAATGTTTAAATTTAGTGAAAGAAAATATCCATGTTAGACAATTAAGATGGAAGAAACAGCGTTGCCAGATGGTTCGAGCAAGATAATTTGTAGGATGATTTGTAGACTTTTCTTTTAATGATTAGGTTAATAGTAATCTTATGTGAAATAAAACAAGATTTTGAAATTTAGAAGCATTGTAGAAGAAAATAAAAATATTTAATTATTATCTGTTTAATTATAAAGATTCGCGAGCAATTTTTTATGTCAATTATTATGCAAATTAGCTAACTTCTAAACGGTACGTCGTAGAACAATGGGACAAGTCTAGATAGACGCAGAATATCAAAATTAGTCGGATTCCATGCATTTAAAGATTAATTTGTCAAAGATTCGTGAGTTATCATCATTTTTCTATGTTAATTATTATGCAAATTAGCTAACTTCTGAACGGTACATTGTAGAACAATGGGACAAGTCTAGATCGACGCAGAATCTCAAAATTAGTCGGATTCCATGCATTTTAAGATTAATTTGTCAAAGATTCGTGAGTTATCGCCATTTATCTAACTTAATTATTATGCAAATTAGCTAACTTCTGAACGGTACATCGTAGAACAATGGGACAAGTCTAGATCGACTCAGAATGCTAAAATTAGTCGGATTCAATGCATTTTAAGATTAATTTGTCAAAGATTCGTGAGTAATCGCCATTTTTCTAAGTTAATTATTATGCAAATTAGCTAACTTCTGAACGGTACATCGTAGAACAATAGGACAAGTCTAGATCGACTCAGAATGCTAAAATTAGTCGGATTCAATGCATTTTAAGATTAAATTTGTCAAAGATTCGTGAGTAATCGCCATTTTTCTAAGTTAATTATTATGCAAATTAGCTAACTTCTGAACGGTACATCGTAGAACAATGGGACAAGTCTAGATCGACGCAGAATCTCAAAATTAAACGGATTTCATGCATTTTAAGATTAATTTGTCAAAGATTCGTGAGTTATCGCCATTTTTCTAAGTTAATTATTATGCAAATTAGCTAACTTCTGAACGGTACATCGTAGAACAATGGGACAAGTCTAGATCGACTCAGAATGTTAAAATTAGTCGGATTCCATGCATTTTAGGATTAATTTGTCAAAGATTCGTTAGTTATCGCCATTTTTCTAAGTTAATTATTATGCAAATTAGCTAACTTCTGAACGGTACATCGTAGAACAATGGGACAAGTCTAGATCGACGCAGAATCTCAAAATTAAACGGATTTCATGCATTTTAAGATTAATTTGTCAAAGATTCGTGAGTTATCGCCATTTTTCTAAGTTAATTATTATGCAAATTAGCTAACTTCTGAACGGTACATCGTAGAACAATGGGACAAGTCTAGATCGACGCAGAATCTCAAAATTAGTCGGATTCCATGCATTTTAAGATTAATTTGTCAAAAATTCGTGAGTTATCGCTATTTTTCTAAGTTAATTATCATGCAAATTAGCTAACTTCTGAACGGTAAATCGTAGAACAATGGGACAAGTCTAGATCGACTCAGAATGTTAAAATTAGTTGGATTTCATGCATTTTAAGATTAATTTGTCAAAGATTCGTGAGTTATCGCCATTTTTCTAAGTTAATTATTATGCAAATTAGCTAACTTCTGAACGGTACATCGTAGAACAATGGGACAAGTCTAGATCGACTCAGAATGTTAAAATTAGTTGGATTCCATGCATTTTAAGATTAATTTGTCAAAGATTCGTGAGTTATCGCCATTTTTCTAAGTTAATTATTATGCAAATTAGCTAACTTCTGAACGGTACATCGTAGAACAATGGGACAAGTCTAGATCGACGCAGTATCTCAAAATTAGTCGGATTCCATGCATTTTAAGATTAATTTGTCAAAGATTCGTGAGTTATCGCCATTTTTCTAAGTTAATTATTATGCAAATTAGCTAACTTCTGAACGGTACATCGTAGAACAATGGGACAAGTCTAGATCGACTCAGAATGCTAAAATTAGTCGGATTCAATGCATTTTAAGATTAATTTGTCAAAGATTCGTGAGTAATCGCCATTTTTCTAAGTTAATTATTATGCAAATTAGCTAACTTCTGAACGGTACATCGTAGAACAATGGGACAAGTCTAGATCGACGCAGAATCTCAAAATTAAACGGATTTCATGCATTTTAAGATTAATTTGTCAAAGATTCGTGAGTTATCGCCATTTTTCTAAGTTAATTATTATGCAAATTAGCTAACTTCTGAACGGTACATCGTAGAACAATGGGACAAGTCTAGATCGACGCAGAATCTCAAAATTAGTCGGACTCCATGCATTTTAAGATTAATTTGTCAAAGATTCGTGAGTTATCGCCATTTTTCTAAGTTAATTATCATGCAAATTAGCTAACTTCTGAACGGTAAATCGTAGAACAATGGGACAAGTCTAATTCGACTCAGAATGTTAAAATTAGTTGGATTTCATGCATTTTAAGATTAATTTGTCAAAGATTCGTGAGTTATCGCCATTTTTCTAAGTTAATTATTATGCAAATTAGCTAACTTCTGAACGGTACATCGTAGAACAATGGGACAAGTCTAGATCGACTCAGAATGTTAAAATTAGTTGGATTCCATGCATTTTAAGATTAATTTGTCAAAGATTCGTGAGTTATCGCCATTTTTCTAAGTTAATTATTATGCAAATTAGCTAACTTCTGAACGGTACATCGTAGAACAATGGGACAAGTCTAGATCGACTCAGAATGCTAAAATTAGTCGGATTCAATGCATTTTAAGATTAAATTTGTCAAAGATTCGTGAGTAATCGCCATTTTTCTAAGTTAATTATTATGCAAATTAGCTAACTTCTGAACGGTACATCGTAGAACAATGGGACAAGTCTAGATCGACGCAGAATCTCAAAATTAAACGGATTTCATGCATTTTAAGATTAATTTGTCAAAGATTCGTGAGTTATCGCCATTTTTCTAAGTTAATTATTATGCAAATTAGCTAACTTCTGAACGGTACATCGTAGAACAATGGGACAAGTCTAGATCGACGCAGAATCTCAAAATTAGTCGGATTCCATGCATTTTAAGATTAATTTGTCAAAGATTCGTGAGTTATCGCCATTTTTCTAAGTTAATTATCATGCAAATTAGCTAACTTCTGAACGGTACATCGTACAACAATGGGACAAGTCTAGATCGACTCAGAATGTTAAAATTAGTCGGATTCAATGCATTTTAAGATTAATTTGTCTATTTTTGAGTGAAAATTTTGTATAATTTAGAAAAAAATTAATAAAAACCATTTAGGGGGTGGGGATAGGTTGTGTTGGAAAGGAAAGTTTCATCTCGCTACGGCAAAGACAGGGCAAAATAACTAACTTTTGAACGGTACATCGTAGAACAATGGGACAAGTCTAGATCGACTCAGAATGTTAAAATTAGTCGGATTCCATGCATTTTAAGATTAATTTGTCAAAGATTCGTGAGTTATCGCCATTTTTCTAAGTTAATTATTATGCAAATTAGCTAACTTCTGAACGGTACATCGTAGAACAATGGGACAAGTCTAGATCGACGCAGAATCTCAAAATTAGTCGGACTCCATGCATTTTAAGATTAATTTGTCAAAGATTCGTGAGTTATCGCCATTTTTCTAAGTTAATTATTATGCAAATTAGCTAACTTCTGAACGGTACATCGTAGAACAATGGGACAAGTCTAGATCGACGCAGAATCTCAAAATTAGTCGGATTCCATGCATTTTAAGATTATTTTTTGTCAAAGATTCGTGAGTTATCGCCATTTTTCTAAGTTAATTATCATTCAAATTAGCTAACTTCTGAACGGTACATCGTAGAACAATGGGACAAGTCTAGATCGACTCAGAATGTTAAAATTAGTCGGATTCCATGCATTTTAAGATTAATTTGTCAAAGATTCGTGAGTTATCGCCATTTTTCTAAGTTAATTATTATGCAAATTAGCTAACTTCTTAACGGTACATCGTAGAACAATGGGACAAGTCTAGATCGACTCAGAATGTTAAAATTAGTCTAATTGAAGTATTTTTGAGTGAAAATTTTGTATAATTTAGAAAAAAATTAATAAAAACCATTTAGGGGGGGGATAGGTTGTGTTGGAAAGGAAAGTTTCATCTCGATACGGCAAAGACAGGGCAAAATAACTAACTTTTGAACGGTACATCGTAGAACAATGGGACAAGTCTAGATCGACTCAGAATGTTAAAATTAGTCGGATTCCATGCATTTTAAGATTAATTTGTCAAAGATCGTGAGTTATCGCCATTTTTCTAAGTTTATTATTATGCAAATTAGCTAACTTCTGAACGGTACATCGTAGAACAATGGGACAAGTCTAGATCGACTCAGAATGTTAAAATTAGTTGGATTCCATGCATTTTAAGATTAATTTGTCAAAGATTCGTGAGTTATCGCCATTTTTCTAAGTTAATTATTATGCAAATTAGCTAACTTCTGAACGGTACATCGTAGAACAATGGGACAAGTCTAGATCGACTCAGAATGTTAAAATTAGTCGGATTCCATGCATTTTAAGATTAATTTGTCTATTTTTGAGTGAAAATTTTGTATAATTTAGAAAAAAATTAATAAAAACCATTTAGGGGGTGGGGATAGGTTGTGTTGGAAAGGAAGTTTCATCTCGCTACGGCAAAGACAGGGCAAAATAACTAACTTTTGAACGGTACATCGTAGAACAATGGGACAAGTCTAGATCGACTCAGAATGTTAAAATTAGTCGGATTCCATGCATTTTAAGATTAATTTGTCAAAGATTCGTGAGTTATCGCCATTTTTCTAATTAATTATTATGCAAATTAGCTAACTTCTGAACGGTACATCGTAGAACAATGGGACAAGTCTAGATTGACTCAGAATGTAAAATTAGTCGGATTCCATGCATTTTAAGATTAATTTGTCAAAGATTCGTGAGTTATCGCCATTTTTCTAAGTTAATTATTATGCAAATTAGCTAACTTCTGAACGGTACATCGTAGAACAATGGGACAAGTCTAGATGACTCAGAATGTTAAAATTAGTCGGATTCCATGCATTTTAAGATTAATTTGTCAAAGATTCGTGAGTTATCGCCATTTTTCTAAGTTAATTATTATGCAAATTAGCTAACTTCTTAACGGTACATCGTAGAACAATGGGACAAGTCTAGATCGACTCAGAATGTTAAAATTAGTCGGATTCCTGCATTTAAGATATTTGTCTATTTTTGAGTGAAAATTTTGTATAATTTAGAAAAAAATTAATAAAAACATTTAGGGGGTGGGGATAGGTGTTTGGAAAGGAAAGTTTCATCTCGCTACGGCAAAGACAGGGCAAAATAACTAACTTTTGAACGGTACATCGTAGAACAATGGGACAAGTCTAGATCGACTCAGAATGTTAAAATTAGTCGGATTCCATGCATTTAAGATTAATTTGTCAAAGATTCGTGAGTTATCGCCATTTTTCTAAGTTATTATTATGCAAATTAGCTAACTTCTGAACGGTACATCGTAGAACAATGGACAGACAAGTCTAGATCGACTCAGAATGTAAAATTAGTCGGATTCCATGCATTTTAAGATTAATTGTCTATTTTTGAGTGAAAATTTTGTATAATTTAGAAAAAAATTAATAAAAACCATTTAGGGGGTGGGGATAGGTTGTGTTGGAAAGGAAAGTATTCATCTCGCCTACGGCAAAGACAGGGCAAAATAACTAACTTTTGAACGGTACATCGTTCGTAGAACAATGGGACAAGTCTAGATCGACTCAGAATGTTAAAATTAGTCGGATTCCATGCATTTTAAGATTAATTTGTCAAAGATTCGTGAGTTATCGCCATTTTTCTAAGTTAATTATTATGCAAATTAGCTAACTTCTGAACGGTACATCGTAGAACAATGGACAAGTCTAGATCGACGCAGGAATCTCAAATTAACGGATTTCATGCATTTTAAGATTAATTTGTCAAAGATTCGTGAGTTATCGCCATTTTTCTAAGTTTATTATTATGCAAATTAGCTAACTTCTGAACGGTACATCGTAGAACAATGGGACAAGTCTAGATCGACTCAGAATGTTAAAATTAGTTGGATTCCATGCATTTTAAGATTAATTGTCAAAGATTCGTGAGTTATCGCCATTTTTCTAAGTTAATTATTATGCAAATTAGCTAACTTCTGAACGGTACATCGTAGAACAATGGGACAAGTCTAGATCGACTCAGAATGTTAAAATTAGTCGGATTCCATGCATTTTAAGATTAATTTGTCTATTTTTGAGTGAAAATTTTGTATAATTTAGAAAAAAAATTAATAAAAACCATTTAGGGGGTGGGGATAGGTTGTGTTGGAAGGAAAGTTTCATCTCGCTACGGCAAAGGACAGGGCAAAATAACTAACTTTTGAACGGTACATCGTAGAACAATGGGACAAGTCTAGATCGACTCAGAATGTTAAAATTAGTCGGATTCCATGCATTTTAAGATTAATTTGTCAAAGATTCGTGAGTTATCGCCATTTTTCTAAGTTAATTATTATGCAAATTAGCTAACTTCTGAACGGTACATCGTAGAACAATGGGACAAGTCTAGATTGACTCAGAATGTTAAAATTAGTCGGATTCCATGCATTTTAAGATTAATTTGTCAAAGATTCGTGAGTTATCGCCATTTTTCTAAGTTAATTATTATGCAAATTAGCTAACTTCTGAACGGTACATCGTAGAACAATGGGACAAGTCTAGATTGACTCAGAATGTTAAAATAGTCGGATTCCATGCATTTTAAGATTAATTTGTCAAAGATTCGTGAGTTATCGCCATTTTTCTAAGTTAATTATTATGCAAATTAGCTAACTTCTTAACGGTACATCGTAGAACAATGGGACAAGTCTAGATCGACTCAGAATGTTAAAATTAGTCGGATTCCATGCATTTTAAGATTAATTTGTCTATTTTTGAGTGAAAATTTTGTATAATTTAGAAAAAAATAATAAAAACATTTAGGGGGTGGGGATAGGTTGTGTTGGAAAGGAAAGTTCATCTCGCGCTACGGCAAAGACAGGGCAAAATAACTAACTTTTGAACGGTACATCGTAGAACAATGGGACAAGTCTAGATCGACTCAGAATGTTAAAATTAGTCGGATTCCATGCATTTTAAGATTAATTTGTCAAAGATTCGTGAGTTATCGCCATTTTTCTAAGTTAATTATTATGCAAATTAGCTAACTTCTGAACGGTACATCGTAGAGAACAATGGGACAAGTCTAGATCGACGCGAATCTCAAAATTAACGGATTTCATGCATTTTAAGATTAATTTGTCAAAGATTCGTGAGTTATCGCCATTTTTCTAAGTTAATTATTATGCAAATTAGCTAACTTCTGAACGGTACATCGTAGAACAATGGGACAAGTCTAGATCGACTCAAAATGTTAAAATTAGTCGGATTCCATGCATTTTAAGATTAATTTGTCAAAGATCGTGAGTTATCGCCATTTTTCTAAGTTAATTATTATGCAAATTAGCTAACTTCTTAACGGTACATCGTAGCAACAATGGGACAAGTCTAGATGACTCAGAATGTTAAAATTAGTCGGATTCCATGCATTTTAAGATTAATTTGTCAAAGATTCGTGAGTTATCGCCATTTTTCTAAGTTAATTATTATGCAAATTAGCTAACTTCTGAACGGTACATCGTTAGAACAATGGGACAAGTCTAGATGACTCAGAATGTTAAAATTAGTCGGATTTCATGCATTTTAAGATTAATTTGTCAAAGATCGTGAGTTATCGCCATTTTTCTAAGTTAATTATTATGCAAATTAGCTAACTATCTTAACGGTACATCGTAGAACAATGGGACAAGTCTAGATCGACTCAGAATGTTAAAATTAGTCGGATTCCATGCATTTTAGATTAATTTGTCTATTTTTGAGTGAAAATTTTGTATAATTTAGACAAAAATTAATAACCCAAACCATTTAGGGGGTAGGCGGCCATAGGTTGTGCATGGAAAGGAAAGTTTCATCTCGCTACGGCAAAAAGACAGGGCAAAATAACTAAATTTTGAACGGTACATCGTAGAACAATGGGACAAGTCTAGATCGACTCAGAATGTTAAAATTAGTCGGATTCCATGCATTTTAAGATTAATTTGTCAAAGATTCGTGAGTTATCGCCATTTTTCTAAGTTTATTATTATGCAAATTAGCTAACTTCTGAACGGTACATCGTAGAACAATGGGACAAGTCTTAGATCGACTCAGACAGAATGTTAAAATTAGTCGGATTCCATGCATTTTAAGATTAATTTGTCTATTTTTGATCGTGAAATTTTGTATAATTTAGAAAAAAATTAATAAAAAATCATTTAGGGGGTGGGAATAGGTTGTGTGGAAAGGATTAGTTTTCATCTCGCTACGGCAAAGACAGGGCGGCAAAATAAGCTAACTTGAACGGTACATCGTAGAACAATGGGACAAGTCTAGATCGACTCAGAATTTAAAATTAGTCGGATTCCATGCATTTTAAGATTAATTTGTCAAAGATTCGTGAGTTATCGCCATTTTTCTAAGTTAATTATTATGCAAATTAGCTAACTTCTGAACGGTACATCGTTAGAACAATGGGACCAGTCTAGATCGACCCAGATCTCAAAAATAAACGGATTTCATGCATTTTAAGATTAATTTGTCAAAGATTCGTGAGTTATCGCATTTTCTAAGTAATTATTATGCAAATTAGCTAACTTCTGAACGGTACATCGTAGAACAATGGGACAAGTCTAGATCGACTCAGAATGTTAAAATTAGTCGGATTCCATGCATTTTAAGATTAATTTGTCAAAGATTCGTGAGTTATCGCCATTTTTCTAAGTTAATTATTAGCAAATTAGCTAACTTCTTAACGGTACATCGTAGAACAATGGGACAAGTCTAGATTGACTCAGAATCTTAAAATTAGTCGGATTCATGCATTTTAAGATTAATTGTCAAAGATTCGTGAGTTATCGCCATTTTTCTAAGTTAATTATTATGCAAATTAGCTAACTTCTGAACGGTACATCGTAGAACAATGGGACAACAGTCTAGATTGACTCAGAATGTTAAAATTAGTCGGATTCCATGCATTTTAAGATTAATTTGTCAAAGATTCGTGAGTTATCGCCATTTTTCTAAGTTAATTATTATGCAAATAGCTAACTTCTTAACGGTACATCGTAGAACAATGGGACAAGTCTAGATCGACTCAGAATGTTAAAATAGTCGGTCCATGCATTAAGAAGTATTTTTGAGTGAAAATTTGTATAATTTAGAAAAAAATTAATAAAAACCATTTAGGGGGTGGGGATAGTTGTTTGGAAAGGAAAGTTTCATCTCGCTACGGCAAAGACAGGGCAAAATAACTAACTTTTGAACGGTACACATAGTAGAACAATGGGACAAGTCTAGATCGACTCAGAATGTTAAAATTAGTCGGATTCCATGCATTTTAAGATTAATTTGTCAAAGATTCGTGAGTATCGCCATTTTTCTAAGTTTATATTATGCAAATTAGCTAACTTCTGAACGGTACATCGTAGAACAATGGGACAAGTCTAGATCGACCAGAATGTTAAAATTAGTCGGATTCCATGCATTTTAAGATTAATTGTCAAAGATTCGTGAGTTATCGCCATTTTTCTAAGTTAATTATTATGCAAATTAGCTAACTTCTGAACGGTACATCGTTAGAACAATGGGACAAGTCTAGATCGACTCAGAATGTTAAAATTAGTCGGATTCCATGCATTTTAAGATTAATTTGTTATTTTTGAGTGACAATTTTGTATAATTTAGAAAAAAATTAATAAAAACCATTTAGGGGGTGGGGATAGGTTGTGTTGGAAAGGAAAGTTTCATCTCGCTACGGCAAAGACAGCAAAATAAGCTAACTTTTGAACGGTACATCGTAGAACAATGGGACAAGTCTAGATCGACTCAGAATGTTAAAATTAGTCGGATTCCATGCATTTTAAGATTAATTTGTCAAAGATTCGTGAGTTATCGCCATTTTTCTAAGTTAATTATTATGCAAATTAGCTAACTTCTGAACGGTACATCGTAGAACAATGGGACAAGTCTAGATCGACGCAGAATCTCAAAATTAAACGGATTTCATGCATTTTAAGATTAATTTGTCAAAGATTCGTGAGTTATCGCCATTTTTCTAAGTTAATTATTATGCAAATTAGCTAACTTCTGAACGGTACATCGTAGAACAATGGGACAAGTCTAGATCGACTCAGAATGTTAAAATTAGTCGGATTCCATGCATTTTAAGATTAATTTGTCAAAGATTCGTGAGTTATCGCCATTTTTCTAAGTTAATTATTATGCAAATTAGCTAACTTCTTAACGGTACATCGTAGAACAATGGGACAAGTCTAGATTGACTCAGAATGTTAAAATTAGTCGGATTCCATGCATTTTAAGATTAATTTGTCAAAGATTCGTGAGTTATCGCCATTTTTCTAAGTTAATTATTATGCAAATTAGCTAACTTCTGAACGGTACATCGTAGAACAATGGGACAAGTCTAGATTGACTCAGAATGTTAAAATTAGTCGGATTCCATGCATTTTAAGATTAATTTGTCAAAGATTCGTGAGTTATCGCCATTTTTCTAAGTTAATTATTATGCAAATTAGCTAACTTCTTAACGGTACATCGTAGAACAATGGGACAAGTCTAGATCGACTCAGAATGTTAAAATTAGTCGGATTCCATGCATTTTAAGATTAATTTGTCTATTTTTGAGTGAAAATTTTGTATAATTTAGAAAAAAATTAATAAAAACCATTTAGGGGGTGGGGATAGGTTGTGTTGGAAAGGAAAGTTTCATCTCGCTACGGCAAAGACAGGGCAAAATAACTAACTTTTGAACGGTACATCGTAGAACAATGGGACAAGTCTAGATCGACTCAGAATGTTAAAATAGTCGGATTCCATGCATTTTAAGATTAATTTGTCAAAGATTCGTGAGTTATCGCCATTTTTCTAAGTTATTATTATGCAAATTAGCTAACTTCTGAACGGTACATCGTAGAACAATGGGACAAGTCTAGATCGACTCAGAATGTTAAAATTAGTCGGATTCCATGCATTTTAAGATTAATTTGTCAAAGATTCGTGAGTTATCGCCATTTTTCTAAGTTAATTATTATGCAAATTAGCTAACTTCTGAACGGTACATCGTAGAACAATGGGACAAGTCTAGATCGACTCAGAATGTTAAAATTAGTCGGATTCCATGCATTTTAAGATTAATTTGTCTATTTTTGAGTGAAAATTTTGTATAATTTAGAAAAAAATAATAAAAACCATTTAGGGGGTGGGGATAGGTTGTGTTGGAAAGGAAAGTTTCATCTCGCTACGGCAAAGACAGGGCAAAATAACTAACTTTTGAACGGTACATCGTAGAACAATGGGACAAGTCTAGATCGACTCAGAATGTTAAAATTAGTCGGATTCCATGCATTTTAAGATTAATTTGTCAAAGATTCGTGAGTTATCGCCATTTTTCTAAGTTAATTATTATGCAAATTAGCTAACTTCTGAACGGTACATCGTGTAGAACAATGGGACAAGTCTAGATCGACGCAGAATCTCAAAATTAAACGGATTTCATGCATTTTAAGATTAATTTGTCAAAGATTCGTGAGTTATCGCCATTTTTCTAAGTTAATTATTATGCAAATTAGCTAACTTCTGAACGGTACATCGTAGAACAATGGGACAAGTCTAGATCGACTCAGAATGTTAAAATTAGTCGGATTCCATGCATTTTAAGATTAATTTGTCAAAGATTCGTGAGTTATCGCCATTTTTCTAAGTTAATTATTATGCAAATTAGCTAACTTCTTAACGGTACATCGTAGAACAATGGGACAAGTCTAGATTGACTCAGAATGTTAAAATTAGTCGGATTCCATGCATTTTAAGATTAATTTGTCAAAGATTCGTGAGTTATCGCCATTTTTCTAAGTTAATTATTATGCAAATTAGCTAACTTCTGAACGGTACATCGTAGAACAATGGGACAAGTCTAGATTGACTCAGAATGTTAAAATTAGTCGGATTCCATGCATTTTAAGATTAATTTGTCAAAGATTCGTGAGTTATCGCCATTTTTCTAAGTTAATTATTATGCAAATTAGCTAACTTCTTAACGGTACATCGTAGAACAAGGGGACAAGTCTAGATCGACTCAGAATGTTAAAATTAGTCGGATTCCATGCATTTTAAGAGTAATTTGTCTTTTTGAGTGAAAATTTTGTATAATTTAGAAAAAAATTAATAAAAACCATTTAGGGGGTGGGGATAGGTTGTGTTGGAAAGGAAAGTTTCATCTCGCTACGGCAAAGACAGGGCAAAATAACTAACTTTTGAACGGTACATCGTAGAACAATGGGACAAGTCTAGATCGACTCAGAATGTTAAAATTAGTCGGATTCCATGCATTTTAAGATTAATTTGTCAAAGATTCGTGAGTTATCGCCATTTTTCTAAGTTATTATTATGCAAATTAGCTAACTTCTGAACGGTACATCGTAGAACAATGGGACAAGTCTAGATCGACTCAGAATGTTAAAATTAGTCGGATTCCATGCATTTTAAGATTAATTTGTCTATTTTTGAGTGAAAATTTTGTATAATTTAGAAAAAAATTAATAAAAACCATTTAGGGGGTGGGGATAGGTTGTGTTGGAAAGGAAAGTTTCATCTCGCTACGGCAAAGACAGGGCAAAATAACTAACTTTTGAACGGTACATCGTAGAACAATGGGACAAGTCTAGATCGACTCAGAATGTTAAAATTAGTCGGATTCCATGCATTTTAAGATTAATTTGTCAAAGATTCGTGAGTTATCGCCATTTTTCTAAGTTTATTATTATGCAAATTAGCTAACTTCTGAACGGTACATCGTAGAACAATGGGACAAGTCTAGATCGACTCAGAATGTTAAAATTAGTTCGGATTCCATGAATTTAAGATTAATTTGTCTATTTTTGAGTGAAAATTTGTATAATTTAGAAAAAAATAATTAAAAACCATTTAGGGGGTGGGGATAGGTTGTGTTGGAAAGAAAGTTTCATCTCGCTACGGCAAAGACAGGGCAAAACAACTAACTTTTGAACGGTACATCGTAGAACAATGGGACAAGTCTAGATCGACTCAGAATGTTAAAATTAGTCGGATTCCATTGCATTTTTTTTAAGATTAATTGTCAAAGATTCGTGAGTTATCGCCATTTTTCTAAGTTAATTATTATGCAAATTAGCTAACTTCTGAACGGTACATCGTAGAACAATGGGACAAGTCTAGATCGACGCAGAATCTCAAAATTAAACGGATTTCATGCATTTTAAGATTAATTTGTCAAAGATTCGTGAGTTATCGCCATTTTTCTAAGTTAATTATTATGCAAATTAGCTAACTTCTGAACGGTACATCGTAGAACAATGGGACAAGTCTAGATCGACTCAGAATGTTAAAATTAGTCGGATTCCATGCATTTTAAGATTAATTTGTCAAAGATTCGTGAGTTATCGCCATTTTTCTAAGTTAATTATTATGCAAATTAGCTAACTTCTTAACGGTACATCGTAGAACAATGGGACAAGTCTAGATTGACTCAGAATGTTAAAATTAGTCGGATTCCATGCATTTTAAGATTAATTTGTCAAAGATTCGTGAGTTATCGCCATTTTTCTAAGTTAATTATTATGCAAATTAGCTAACTTCTGAACGGTACATCGTAGAACAATGGGACAAGTCTAGATTGACTCAGAATGTTAAAATTAGTCGGATTCCATGCATTTTAAGATTAATTTGTCAAAGATTCGTGAGTTATCGCCATTTTTCTAAGTTAATTATTATGCAAATTAGCTAACTTCTTAACGGTACATCGTAGAACAATGGGACAAGTCTAGATCGACTCAGAATGTTAAAATTAGTCGGATTCCATGCATTTTAAGATTAATTTGTCTATTTTTGAGTGAAAATTTTGTATAATTTAGAAAAAAATTAATAAAAACCATTTAGGGGGTGGGGATAGGTTGTGTTGGAAAGGAAAGTTTCATCTCGCTACGGCAAAGACAGGGCAAAATAACTAACTTTTTAACGGTACATCGTAGAACAATGGGACAAGTCTAGATCGACTCAGAATGTTAAAATTAGTCGGATTCCATGCATTTTAAGATTAATTTGTCAAAGATTCGTGAGTTATCGCCATTTTTCTAAGTATTATTATGCAAATTAGCTAACTTCTGAACGGTACATCGTAGAACAATGGGACAAGTCTAGATCGACTCAGAATGTTAAAATTAGTCGGATTCCATGCATTTTAAGATTAATTTGTCAAAGATTCGTGAGTTATCGCCATTTTTCTAAGTTAATTATTATGCAAATTAGCTAACTTCTGAACGGTACATCGTAGAACAATGGGACAAGTCTAGATCGACTCAGAATGTTAAAATTAGTCGGATTCCATGCATTTTAAGATTAATTTGTCTATTTTTGAGTGAAAATTTTGTATAATTTAGAAAAAAATTAATAAAAACCATTTAGGGGGTGGGGATAGGTTGTGTTGGAAAGGAAAGTTTCATCTCGCTACGGCAAAGACAGGGCAAAATAACTAACTTTTGAACGGTACATCGTAGAACAATGGGACAAGTCTAGATCGACTCAGAATGTTAAAATTAGTCGGATTCCATGCATTTTAAGATTAATTTGTCAAAGATTCGTGAGTTATCGCCATTTTTCTAAGTTAATTATTATGCAAATTAGCTAACTTCTGAACGGTACATCGTAGAACAATGGGACAAGTCTAGATCGACGCAGAATCTCAAAATTAAACGGATTTCATGCATTTTAAGATTAATTTGTCAAAGATTCGTGAGTTATCGCCATTTTTCTAAGTTAATTATTATGCAAATTAGCTAACTTCTGAACGGTACATCGTAGAACAATGGGACAAGTCTAGATCGACTCAGAATGTTAAAATTAGTCGGATTCCATGCATTTTAAGATTAATTTGTCAAAGATTCGTGAGTTATCGCCATTTTTCTAAGTTAATTATTATGCAAATTAGCTAACTTCTTAACGGTACATCGTAGAACAATGGGACAAGTCTAGATTGACTCAGAATGTTAAAATTAGTCGGATTCCATGCATTTTAAGATTAATTTGTCAAAGATTCGTGAGTTATCGCCATTTTTCTAAGTTAATTATTATGCAAATTAGCTAACTTCTGAACGGTACATCGTAGAACAATGGGACAAGTCTAGATTGACTCAGAATGTTAAAATTAGTCGGATTCCATGCATTTTAAGATTAATTTGTCAAAGATTCGTGAGTTATCGCCATTTTTCTAAGTTAATTATTATATGCAAATTAGCTAACTTCTCTAACGGTACATCGTAGAACAATGGGACAAGTCTAGATCGACTCAGAATGTTAAAATTAGTCGGATTCCATGCATTTTAAGATTAATTTGTCTATTTTTGAGTGAAAATTTTGTATAATTTAGAAAAAAATTAATAAAAACCATTTAGGGGGTGGGGATAGGTTGTGTTGGAAAGGAAAGTTTCATCTCGCTACGGCAAAGACAGGGCAAAATAACTAACTAACTTTTGAACGGTACATCGTAGAACAAGGGACAAGTCTAGATCGACTCAGAATGTTAAAATTAGTCGGATTTCATGCATTTTAAGATTAATTTGTCAAAGATTTGTCAGTGTATGTATATCGCCATTTTTCTAAGTTTATTATTATGCAAATTAGCTAACTTCTGAACGGTACATCGTAGAACAATGGGACAAGTCTAGATCGACTCAGAATGTTAAAATTAGTCGGATTCCATGCATTTTAAGATTAATTTGTCAAAGATTCGTGAGTTATCGCCATTTTTCTAAGTTAATTATTATGCAAATTAGCTAACTTCTGAACGGTACATCGTAGAACAATGGGACAAGTCTAGATCGACTCAGAATGTTAAAATTAGTCGGATTCCATGCATTTTAAGATTAATTTGTCTATTTTTGAGTGAAAATTTTATTTGTATATTTAGAAAAAAATTAAAAAAAACCATTTAGGGGGTGGGGATAGGTTGTGTTGGAAAGGAAAGTTTCATCTCGCTACGGCAAAGACAGGGCAAAATAACTACTAACTTTTGAACGGTACATCGTAGAACAATGGGACAAGTCTAGATCGACTCAGAATGTTAAAATTAGTCGGATTCCATGCATTTTAAGATTAATTTGTCAAAGATTCGTGAGTTATCGCCATTTTTCTAAGTTAATTATTATGCAAATTAGCTAACTTCTGAACGGTACATCGTAGAACAATGGGACAAGTCTAGATCGACGCAGAATCTCAAAATTAACGGTTTCATGCAGATTTTAATGCATTATTTCAAAGATTGTCAGTGAGTGAGTTATACGCCATTTTTCTAAGTTAATTATTATGCAAATTAGCTAACTTCTGAACGGTACATCGTAGAACAATGGGACAAGTCTAGATCGACTCAGAATGTTAAAATTAGTCGGATTCCATGCATTTTAAGATTAATTTGTCAAAGATTCGTGAGTTATCGCCATTTTTCTAAGTTAATTATTATGCAAATTAGCTAACTTCTTAACGGTACATCGTAGAACAATGGGACAAGTCTAGATTGACTCAGAATGTTAAAATTAGTCGGATTCCATGCATTTTAAGATTAATTTGTCAAAGATTCGTGAGTTATCGCCATTTTTCTAAGTTAATTATTATGCAAATTAGCTAACTTCTGAACGGTACATCGTAGAACAATGGGACAAGTCTAGATTGACTCAGAATGTTAAAATTAGTCGGATTCCATGCATTTTAAGATTAATTTGTCAAAGATTCGTGAGTTATCGCCATTTTTCTAAGTTAATATTATGCAAATTAGCTAACTTCTTAACGGTACATCGTAGAACAATGGGACAAGTCTAGATCGACTCAGAATGTTAAAATTAGTCGGATTCCATGCATTTTAAGATTAATTTGTCTATTTTTGATGTGAAAATTTTGTATAATTAGAAAAAAATTAATAAAAACCATTTAGGGGGTGGGGATAGGGTGTGTTGGAAAGGAAAGTTTCATCTCGCTACGGCAAAGACAGGGCAAAATAAACACTTTTGAACGGTACATCGTAGAACAATGGGACAAGTCTAGATCGACTCAGAATGTTAAAATTAGTCGGATTCCATGCATTTTAAGATTAATTTGTCAAAGATTCGTGAGTTATCGCCATTTTTCTAAGTTTATTATTATGCAACATTAGCTAACTTCTGAATCGAACAATGGCATCGTAGAACAAGGGACAAGTCTAGATCGACTCAGATGTTAAAAATTAGTCGGATTCCATGCATTTTAAGATTAATTTGTCTATTTTTGAGTGAAAATTTTGTATAATTTAGAAAAAAATTAATAAAAACCATTTAGGGGGTGGGGATAGGTTGTGTTGGAAAGGAAAGTTTCATCTCGCTACGGCAAAGACAGGGCAAAATAACTAACTTTTGAACGGTACATCGTAGAACAATGGGACAAGTCTAGATCGACTCAGAATGTTAAAATTAGTCGGATTCCATGCATTTTAAGATTAATTTGTCAAAGATTCGTGAGTTATCGCCATTTTTCTAAGTTAATTATTATGCAAATTAGCTAACTTCTGAACGGTACATCGTAGAACAATGGGACAAGTCTAGATCGACGCAGAATCTCAAAATTAAACGGATTTCATGCATTTTAAGATTAATTGTCAAAGATTCGTGAGTTATCGCCATTTTTCTAAGTTAATTATTATGCAAATTAGCTAACTTCTGAACGGTACATCGTAGAACAATGGGACAAGTCTAGATCGACTCAGAATGTTAAAATTAGTCGGATTCCATGCATTTTAAGATTAATTTGTCAAAGATTCGTGAGTTATCGCCATTTTTCTAAGTTAATTATTATGCAAATTAGCTAACTTCTTAACGGTACATCGTAGAACAATGGGACAAGTCTAGATGACTCAGAAGAATAAAATATAGTCGATTCCTCGCATTCATTTTAAGATTAATTTGTCAAAGATTCGTGAGTTATCGCCATTTTTCTAAGTTAATTATTATGCAAATTAGCTAACTTCTGAACGGTACATCGCGTAGAACAATGGGACAAGTCTAGATTGACTCAGAATGTTAAAATTAGTCGGATTCCATGCATTTTAAGATTAATTTGTCAAAGATTCGTGAGTTATCGCCATTTTTCTAAGTTAATTATTATGCAAATTAGCTAACTTCTTAACGGTACATCGTAGAACAATGGGACAAGTCTAGATCGACTCAGAATGTTAAAATTAGTCGGATTCCATGCATTTTAAGATTAATTTGTCTATTTTTGAGTGAAAATTTTGTATAATTTAGAAAAAAATTAATAAAAACCATTTAGGGGGTGGGGATAGGTTGTGTTGGAAAGGAAAGTTTCATCTCGCTACGGCAAAGACAGGGCAAAATAACTAACTTTTGAACGGTACATCGTAGAACAATGGGACAAGTCTAGATCGACTCAGAATGTTAAAATTAGTCGGATTCCATGCATTTTAAGATTAATTTGTCAAAGATTCGTGAGTTATCGCCATTTTTCTAAGTTTATTATTATGCAAATTAGCTAACTTCTGAACGGTACATCGTAGAACAATGGGACAAGTCTAGATCGACTCAGAATGTTAAAATTAGTCGGATTCCATGCATTTTAAGATTAATTTGTCAAAGATTCGTGAGTTATCGCCATTTTTCTAAGTTAATTATTATGCAAATTAGCTAACTTCTGAACGGTACATCGTAGAACAATGGGACAAGTCTAGATCGACTCAGAATGTTAAAATTAGTCGGATTCCATGCATTTTAAGATTAATTTGTCTATTTTTGAGTGAAAATTTTGTATAATTTAGAAAAAAATTAATAAAAACCATTTAGGGGGTGGGGATAGGTTGTGTTGGAAAGGAAAGTTTCATCTCGCTACGGCAAAGACAGGGCAAAATAACTAACTTTTGAACGGTACATCGTAGAACAATGGGACAAGTCTAGATCGACTCAGAATGTTAAAATTAGTCGGATTCCATGCATTTTAAGATTAATTTGTCAAAGATTCGTGAGTTATCGCCATTTTTCTAAGTTTATTATTATGCAAATTAGCTAACTTCTGAACGGTACATCGTAGAACAATGGGACAAGTCTAGATCGACTCAGAATGTTAAAATTAGTCGGATTCCATGCATTTTAAGATTAATTTGTCAAAGATTCGTGAGTTATCGCATTTTTCTAAGTTAATTATTATGCAAATTAGCTAACTTCTGAACGGTACATCGTAGAACAATGGGACAAGTCTAGATCGACGCAGAATCTCAAAATTAAACGGATTTCATGCATTTTAAGATTAATTTGTCAAAGATTCGTGAGTTATCGCCATTTTTCTAAGTTAATTATTATGCAAATTAGCTAACTTCTGAACGGTACATCGTAGAACAATGGGACAAGTCTAGATCGACGCAGAATCTCAAAATTAGTCGGATTCCATGCATTTTAAGATTAATTTGTCAAAGATTCGTGAGTTATCGCCATTTTTCTAAGTTAATTATCATGCAAATTAGCTAACTTCTGAACGGTACATCGTACAACAATGGGACAAGTCTAGATCGACTCAGAATGTTAAAATTAGTCGGATTCCATGCATTTTAAGATTAATTTGTCTATTTTTGAGTGAAAATTTTGTATAATTTAGAAAAAAATTAATAAAAACCATTTAGGGGGTTGGGATAGGTTGTGTTGGAAAGGAAAGTTTCATCTCGCTACGGCAAAGACAGGGCAAAATAACTAACTTTTGAACGGTACATCGTCGTAGAACAATGGGACAAGTCTAGATCGACTCAGAATGTTAAAATTAGTCGGATTCCATGCATTTTAAGATTAATTTGTCAAAGATTCGTGAGTTATCGCCATTTTTCTAAGTTAATTATTATGCAAATTAGCTAACTTCTGAACGGTACATCGTAGAACAATGGGACAAGTCTAGATTGACTCAGAATGTTAAAATTAGTCGGATTCCATGCATTTTAAGATTAATTTGTCAAAGATTCGTGAGTTATCGCCATTTTTCTAAGTTAATTATTATGCAAATTAGCTAACTTCTGAACGGTACATCGTAGAACAATGGGACAAGTCTAGATTGACTCAGAATGTTAAAATTAGTCGGATTCCATGCATTTTAAGATTAATTTGTCAAAGATTCGTGAGTTATCGCCATTTTTCTAAGTTAATTATTATGCAAATTAGCTAACTTCTTAACGGTACATCGTAGAACAATGGGACAAGTCTAGATCGACTCAGAATGTTAAAATTAGTCGGATTCCATGCATTTTAAGATTAATTTGTCTATTTTTGAGTGAAAATTTTGTATAATTTAGAAAAAAATTAATAAAAACCATTTAGGGGGTGGGGATAGGTTGTGTTGGAAAGGAAAGTTTCATCTCGCTACGGCAAAGACAGGGCAAAATAACTAACTTTTGAACGGTACATCGTAGAACAATGGGACAAGTCTAGATCGACTCAGAATGTTAAAATTAGTCGGATTCCATGCATTTTAAGATTAATTTGTCAAAGATTCGTGAGTTATCGCCATTTTTCTAAGTTAATTATTATGCAAATTAGCTAACTTCTTAACGGTACATCGTAGAACAATGGGACAAGTCTAGATTGACTCAGAATGTTAAAATTAGTCGGATTCCATGCATTTTAAGATTAATTTGTCAAAGATTCGTGAGTTATCGCCATTTTTCTAAGTTAATTATTATGCAAATTAGCTAACTTCTGAACGGTACATCGTAGAACAATGGGACAAGTCTAGATTGACTCAGAATGTTAAAATTAGTCGGATTCCATGCATTTTAAGATTAATTTGTCAAAGATTCGTGAGTTATCGCCATTTTTCTAAGTTAATTATTATGCAAATTAG
>WJBH02000220.1:0-17801 GCA_013167095.2 Daphnia sinensis | reverse complement strand
ACATGTGTATATGAATCCACTATACTGTATACAGATCGAATACACAATGTGTATATGAATGCACTATACTGTATACAGATTCAATACACTATCTGTATATGAATGCACTATACTATATACAGATCGAATACACTATGTGTATATGAATGCACTATACTGTATACAGATTCAATACACTATGTGTATATGAATGCACTATACGGTATACAGATTCAATACACTATGTGTATATGAATGCACTATACTGTATACAGATCGAATACACTATGTGTATATGAATGCACTATACTGTATACAGATTCAATACACTATGTGTATATGAATGCACTATACTGTATACAGATTCAATACACTATGTGTATATGAATGCACTATACTGTATACAGATCGAATACACTATGTGTATATGAGTTCACTATACTGTATACAGATTCAATACACTATGTGTATATGAATGCACTATACTGTATACAGATCGAATACACTATGTGTATATGAATGCACTATACTGTATACAGATTCAATACACTATGTGTATATGAATGCACTATACTGTATACAGATTCAATACACAATGTGTATGTGAATGCACTATACTGTATACAGATTCAATACACTATGTGTATATGAATGCACTATACTGTATACAGATCGAATACACTATGTGTATATGAATGCACTATACTGTATACAGATCGAATACACTATGCGTATATGAATGCACTATACTGTATACAGATTCAATACACTATATGTATATGAATGCACTATACTGTATACAGATTCAATACACTATGTGTATATGAATGCACTATACCGTATACAGATCGAATACACAATGTGTATATGAATGCACTATACTGTATACAGATCGAATACACTATGTGTATATGAATGCACTATACTGTATACAGATAGAATACACTATGTGTATATGAATACACTATGTGTATATGAATGCACCATACTGTATACAGATTCAATACACTATGTGTATATGAATGCACTATACTGTATACAGATCGAATACACTATGTGTATATGAATGCACTATACTGTATACAGATCGAATACACTATGTGTATATGAATGAACTATACTGTATACAGATTCAATACACTATGTGTATATGAATGCACTATACTGTATACATGTAGAAGTATAGATATTGGTTTTGAACCTGTTTGCATGAAGATATATAGATATAGCCTGTACACATATAAAACTCATGGTATGATACTGTATACAGATTGAATACACTATGTGTATATGAATGCACTATACTGTATACAGATCGAATACACAATGTGTATATGAATGCACTATACTGTATACAGATTCAATACACTATCTGTATATGAATGCACTATACTATATACAGATCGAATACACTATGTGTATATGAATGCACTATACTGTATACAGATTCAATACACTATGTGTATATGAATGCACTATACGGTATACAGATTCAATACACTATGTGTATATGAATGCACTATACTGTATACAGATCGAATACACTATGTGTATATGAATGCACTATACGGTATACAGATCCAATACACTATGTGTATATGAATGCACTATACTGTATACAGATCGAATACACTATGTGTATATGAATGCACTATACTGTATACAGATTCAATACACTATGTGTATATGAATGCACTATACTGTATACAGATTCAATACACTATGTGTATATGAATGCACTATACTGTATACAGATTCAATACACTATATGTATATGAATGCACTATACTGTATACAGATCGAATACACTATGTGTATATGAATGCACTATACTGTATACAGATTCAATACACTATGTGTATATGAATGCACTATACTGTATAAAGATCGAATACACTATGTGTATATGAATGCATTATACTGTATACAGATCGAATACACTATGTGTATATAAATGCACTATACTGTATACAGATCGAATACACTATGTGTATATGAATGCACTATACTGTATACAGATTCAATACACTATGTGTATATGAATGCACTATACTGTATAAAGATCGAATACACTATGTGTATATGAATGCATTATACTGTATACAGATCGAATACAATATGTGTATATGAATGCACTATACTGTATAAAGATCGAATACACTATGTGTATATGAATGCACTATACTGTATACAGATGCAATACACTATGTGTATATGAATGCACTATACTGTATACAGATCGAATACACTATGTGTATATGAATGCACTATACTGTATACATGTAGAAGTATAGATATTGGTTTTGAACCTGTTTGCATGAAGATCTATAGATATAGCCTGTACACATATAAAAGTCATGGTATGATACTGTATACAGATCGAATACACTATGTGTATATGAATGCACTATACCGTATACAGATCGAATACACTATGTGTATATGAATGCACTATACTGTATACAGATTCAATACACTATGTGTATATGAATGCACTATACTGTATACAGATTCAATACACTATGTGTATATGAATGCACTATACTGTATACAGATCGAATACACTATGTGTATATGAATGCACTATACTGTATACAGATAGAATACACTATGTGTATATGAATACACTATGTGTATATGAATGCACCATACTGTATACAGATTCAATACACTATGTGTATATGAATGCACTATACTGTTTACAGATCGAATACACTATGCGTATATGAATGCACTATACTGTATACAGATTCAATACACTATGTGTATATGAATGCACTATACTGTATCCATGTAGAAGTATAGATATTGGTTTTGAACCTGTTTGCATGAAGATATATAGATATAGCCTGTACACATATAAAACTCATGGTATGATACTGTATACAGATTGAATACACTATGTGTATATGAATGCACTATACTGTATACAGATTCAATACACTATGTGTATATGAATGCACTATACTGTATACAGATTCAATCACATTGTGTATATGAATGCACTATACTGTATACAGATTCAATACACTATGTGTATATGAATGCACTATACTGTATACAGATCGAATACACTATGTGTATATGAATGCACTATACTGTATACAGATTCAATACACTATGTGTATATGAATGCACTATACTGTATACAGATCGAATACACTATGTGTATATGAATGCACTATACTGTATACAGATTCAATACACTATAGGTATATGAATGCACTATACTGTATACAGATTCATATGTGTATATGAATGCACTATACTGTATACAGATCGAATACACTATGTGTATATGAATGCACTATACTGTATACAGATTCAATACACTATGTGTATATGAATGCACTATACTGTATACAGATCGAATACACTATGTGTATATGAATGCACTATACTGTATACAGATTCAATACACTATGTGTATATGAATGCACTATACTGTATACAGATTCAATACACTATACTGTATACAGATTCAATACACTATGTGTATATGAATTCACTATACCGTATACAGATCGAATACACAATGTGTATATGAATGCACTATACTGTATACAGATTCAATACACTATAGGTATATGAATGCACTATACTGTATACAGATTCATATATGTATATGAATGCACTATACTGTATACAGATCGAATACACTATGTGTATATGAATGCACTATACTGTATACAGATTCAATACACTATGTGTATATGAATGCACTATACTGTATAAAGATCGAATACACTATGTGTATATGAATGCATTATACTGTATACAGATCGAATACACAATGTGTATATGAATGC
This sequence comes from Daphnia sinensis, assembly GCA_013167095.2. Taxonomy (NCBI): domain Eukaryota; kingdom Metazoa; phylum Arthropoda; class Branchiopoda; order Diplostraca; family Daphniidae; genus Daphnia; species Daphnia sinensis. Next base: position 14,013 of record WJBH02000220.1, on the reverse strand, counting down.
CACTATACTGTATACAGATTCAATACACTATCTGTATATGAATGCACTATACTGTATACAGATCGAATATACTATGTGTATATGAATGCACTATACTGTATACAGATTCTATACACTATGTGTATATGAATGCACTATACTGTATACAGATTCAATACACAATGTGTATATGAATGCACTATACTGTATACAGATCGAATACACTATGTGTATATGAATGCACTATACTGTATACAGATTCAATACACAATGTGTATATGAATGCACTATACTGTATACAGATTCAATACACTATGTGTATATGAATGCACTATACTGTATACAGATCGAATACACTATGCGTATATGAATGCACTATACTGTATACAGATTCAATACACTATGTGTATATGAATGCACTATACTGTATACAGATTCAATACACTATGTGTATATGAATGCACTATACTGTATACAGATCGAATACACTATGCGTATATGAATGCACTATACTGTATACAGATTCAATACACTATATGTATATGAATGCACTATACTGTATACAGATTCAATACACTATGTGTATATGAATGCACTATACTGTATACAGATCGAATACACTATGTGTATATGAATGCACTATACTGTATACAGATCGAATACACTATGTGTATATGAATGCACAATACTGTATACAGATTCAATACACAATGTGTATATGAATGCACTATACTGTATACAGATTCAATACACAATGTGTATATGAATGCACTATACTGTATACAGATTCAATACACTATGTGTATATGAATGCACTATACCGTATACAGATCGAATACACAATGTGTATATGAATGCACTATACTGTATACAGATAGAATACACTATGTGTATATGAATACACTATGTGTATATGAATGCACCATACTGTATACAGATTCAATACACTATGTGTATATGAATGCACTATACTGTTTACAGATCGAATACACTATGCGTATATGAATGCACTATACTGTATACAGATCGAATACACTATGCGTATATGAATGCACTATACTGTATACAGATTCAATACAGTATATATTATATGTATATGATGCTAACTGTATACAGATTCAATACACTATGTGTATATGAATGCACTATACTGTATACAGATCGAATACACTATGTGTATATGAATGCACTATACTGTATACAGATCGAATACACTATGTGTATATGAATGCACTATACTGTATACAGATTCAATACACAATGTGTATATGAATGCACTATACTGTATACAGATTCAATACACAATGTGTATATGAATGCACTATACTGTATACAGATTCAATACACTATGTGTATATGAATGCACTATACCGTATACAGATCGAATACACAATGTGTATATGAATGCACTATACTGTATACAGATCGAATACACTATGTGTATATGAATGCACTATACTGTATACAGATAGAATACACTATGTGTATATGAATACACTATGTGTATATGAATGCACCATACTGTATACAGATTCAATACACTATGTGTATATGAATGCACTATACTGTATACATGTAGAAGTATAGATATTGGTTTTTGAACCTGTTTGCATGAAGATATATAGATATAGCCTGTACACATATAAAACTCATGGTATGATACTGTATACAGATTGAATACACTATGTGTATATGAATGCACTATACTGTATACAGATTCAATACACTATGTGTATATGAATGCACTATACTGTATACAGATTCAATACATTATGTGTATATGAATGCACTATACTGTATACAGATCGAATACACTATGCGTATATGAATGCACTATACTGTATACAGATTCAATACACTATGTGTATATGAATGCACTATACTGTATACAGATCGAATACACTATGTGTATATGAATGCACTATACTGTATACAGATTCAATACACTATGTGTATATGAATGCACTATACTGTATACAGATTCAATACACCATGCGTATATGAATGCACTATACTGTATACAGATTCAATACACTATGTGTATATGAATGCACTATACTGTATACAGATCGAATACACTATGTGTATATGAATGCACTATACTGTATACAGATTCAATACACTATGTGTATATGAATGCACTATACCGTATACAGATCGAATACACAATGTGTATATGAATGCACTATACTGTATACAGATCGAATACACTATGTGTATATGAATGCACTATACTGTATACAGATAGAATACACTATGTGTATATGAATACACTATGTGTATATGAATGCACCATACTGTATACAGATTCAATACACTATGTGTATATGAATGCACTATACTGTTTACAGATCGAATACACTATGCGTATATGAATGCACTATACTGTATACAGATTCAATACACTATGTGTATATGAATGCACTATACTGTATACAGATTCAATACACTATGTGTATATGAATGCACTATACTGTATACAGATCGAATACACTATGTGTATATGAATGCACTATACTGTATACAGATCGAATACACTATGTGTATATGAATGAACTATACTGTATACAGATTCAATACACTATGTGTATATGAATGCACTATACTGTATACATGTAGAAGTATAGATATTGGTTTTGAACCTGTTTGCATGAAGATATATAGATATAGCCTGTACACATATAAAACTCATGGTATGATACTGTATACAGATTGAATACACTATGTGTATATGAATGCACTATACTGTATACAGATTCAATACACAATGTGTATATGAATGCACTATACTGTATACAGATTCAATACACTATGTGTATATGAATCCACTATACTGTATACAGATCGAATACACAATGTGTATATGAATGCACTATACTGTATACAGATTCAATACACTATCTGTATATGAATGCACTATACTATATACAGATCGAATACACTATGTGTATATGAATGCACTATACTGTATACAGATTCAATACACTATGTGTATATGAATGCACTATACGGTATACAGATTCAATACACTATGTGTATATGAATGCACTATACTGTATAAAGATCGAATACACTATGTGTATATGAATGCATTATACTGTATACAGATCGAATACACTATGTGTATATAAATGCACTATACTGTATACAGATCGAATACACTATGTGTATATGAATGCACTATACTGTATACAGATTCAATACACTATGTGTATATGAATGCACTATACTGTATAAAGATCGAATACACTATGTGTATATGAATGCATTATACTGTATACAGATCGAATACACTATGTGTATATGAATGCACTATACTGTATAAAGATCGAATACACTATGTGTATATGAATGCACTATACTGTATACAGATGCAATACACTATGTGTATATGAATGCACTATACTGTATACAGATTCAATACACTATGTGTATATGAATGCACTATACTGTATACAGATTCAATACACTATATGTATATGAATGCACTATACTGTATACAGATCGAATACACTATGTGTATATGAATGCACTATACTGTATACATATTCAATACACTATGTGTATATGAATGCACTATACTGTATACAGATTCAATACACTATGTGTATATGAATGCACTATACTGTATACAGATTCAATACACTATGTGTATATGAATGCACTATACTGTATACAGATTCAATACACTATATGTATATGAATGCACTATACTGTATACAGATCGAATACACTATGTGTATTTGAATGCACTATACTGTATACAGATTCAATACACTATGTGTATATGAATGCACTATACTGTATAAAGATCGAATACACTATGTGTATATGAATGCATTATACTGTATACAGATCGAATACACTATGTGTATATAAATGCACTATACTGTATGCAGATCGAATACACTATGTGTATATGAATGCACTATACTGTATACAGATTCAATACACTATGTGTATATGAATGCACTATACTGTATAAAGATCGAATACACTATGTGTATATGAATGCATTATACTGTATACAGATCGAATACACTATGTGTATATGAATGCACTATACTGTATAAAGATCGAATACACTATGTGTATATGAATGCACTATACTGTATACAGATGCAATACACTATGTGTATATGAATGCACTATACTGTATACAGATCGAATACACTATGTGTATATGAATGCACTATACTGTATACATGTAGAAGTATAGATATTGGTTTTGAACCTGTTTGCATGAAGATCTATAGATATAGCCTGTACACATATAAAAGTCATGGTATGATACTGTATACAGATCGAATACACTATGTGTATATGAATGCACTATACCGTATACAGATCGAATACACTATGTGTATATGAATGCACTATACTGTATACAGATTCAATACACTATGTGTATATGAATGCACTATACTGTATACAGATTCAATACACTATGTGTATATGAATGCACTATACTGTATACAGATCGAATACACTATGCGTATATGAATGCACTATACTGTATACAGATTCAATACACTATGTGTATATGAATGCACTATACTGTATCCATGTAGAAGTATAGATATTGGTTTTGAACCTGTTTGCATGAAGATATATAGATATAGCCTGTACACATATAAAACTCATGGTATGATACTGTATACAGATTGAATACACTATGTGTATATGAATGCACTATACTGTATACAGATTCAATATACTATGTGTATATGAATGCACTATACTGTATACAGATTCAATACACTATGTGTATATGAATGCACTATACTGTATACAGATTCAATACACTATGTGTATATGAATGCACTATACTGTATACAGATCGAATACACTATGCGTATATGAATGCACTATACTGTATACAGATTCAATACACTATGTGTATATGAATGCACTATACTGTATACAGATTCAATACACTATGTGTATATGAATGCACTATACTGTATACAGATCGAATACACTATGCGTATATGAATGCACTATACTGTATACAGATTCAATACACTATGTGTATATGAATGCACTATACTGTATACAGATCGAATACACTATGTGTATATGAATGCACTATACTGTATACAGATTCAATACACTATGTGTATATGAATGCACTATACTGTATACAGATTCAATACACTATGTGTATATGAATGCACTATACTGTATACAGATTCAATACACTATGTGTATATGAATGCACTATACTGTATACAGATTCAATACACTATGTGTATATGAATTCACTATACCGTATACAGATCGAATACACAATGTGTATATGAATGCACTATACTGTATACAGATTCAATACACTATGTGTATATGAATGCACTATACTGTATACAGATTCAATACACTATATGTATATGAATGCACTATACTGTATACAGATCGAATACACTATGTGTATATGAATGCACTATACTGTATACAGATTCAATACACTATGTGTATATGAATGCACTATACTGTATAAAGATCGAATACACTATGTGTATATGAATGCATTATACTGTATACAGATCGAATACACAATGTGTATATGAATGCACTATACTGTATACAGATTCAATACACTATCTGTATATGAATGCACTATACTGTATACAGATCGAATACACTATGTGTATATGAATGCACTATACTGTATACAGATTCTATACACTATGTGTATATGAATGAACTATACGGTATACAGATTCAATACACTATGTGTATATGAATGCACTATACTGTATACAGATCGAATACACTATGTGTATATGAATGCACTATACTGTATACAGATTCAATACACTATGTGTATATGAATGCACTATACTGTATACAGATTCAATACACTATGTGTATATGAATGCACTATACTGTATACAGATCGAATACACTATGCGTATATGAATGCACTATACTGTATACAGATTCAATACACTATGTGTATATGAATGCACTATACTGTATACAGATTCAATACACTATGTGTATATGAATGCACTATACTGTATACAGATCGAATACACTATGCGTATATGAATGCACTATACTGTATACAGATTCAATACACTATATGTATATGAATGCACTATACTGTATACAGATTCAATACACTATGTGTATATGAATGCACTATACTGTATACAGATCGAATACACTATGTGTATATGAATGCACTATACTGTATACAGATCGAATACACTATGTGTATATGAATGCACTATACTGTATACAGATTCAATACACAATGTGTATATGAATGCACTATACTGTATACAGATTCAATACACAATGTGTATATGAATGCACTATACTGTATACAGATTCAATACACTATGTGTATATGAATGCACTATACCGTATACAGATCGAATACACAATGTGTATATGAATGCACTATACTGTATACAGATAGAATACACTATGTGTATATGAATACACTATGTGTATATGAATGCACTATACCGTATACAGATCGAATACACAATGGGTATATGAATGCACTATACTGTATACAGATCGAATACACTATGTGTATATGAATGCACTATACTGTATACAGATAGAATACACTATGTGTATATGAATACACTATGTGTATATGAATGCACCATACTGTATACAGATTCAATACACTATGTGTATATGAATGCACTATACTGTATACATGTAGAAGTATAGATATTGGTTTTGAACCTGTTTGCATGAAGATATATAGATATAGCCTGTACACATATAAAAATCATGGTATGATACTGTATACAGATTGAATACACTATGTGTATATGAATGCACTATACTGTATACAGATTCAATACACTATGTGTATATGAATGCACTATACTGTATACAGATTCAATACACTATGTGTATATGAATGCACTATACTGTATACAGATCGAATACACTATGCGTATATGAATGCACTATACTGTATACAGATTCAATACACTATGTGTATATGAATGCACTATACTGTATACAGATCGAATACACTATGTGTATATGAATGCACTATACTGTATACAGATCGAATACACTATGTGTATATGAATGCACTATACTGTATACAGATTCAATACACTATCTGTATATGAATGCACTATACTATATACAGATCGAATACACTATGTGTATATGAATGCACTATACTGTATACAGATTCAATACACTATGTGTATATGAATGCACTATACGGTATACAGATTCAATACACTATGTGTATATGAATGCACTATACTGTATACAGATTCAATACACTATGTGTATATGAATGCACTATACTGTATACAGATCGAATACACTATGTGTATATGAATGCACTATACTGTATACAGATTCAATACACTATGTGTATATGAATGCACTATACTGTATACAGATTCAATACACAATGTGTATATGAATGCACTATACTGTATACAGATCCAATACACTATGTGTATATGAATGCACTATACTGTATACAGATTCAATACACTATGTGTATATGAATGCACTATACTGTATACAGATTCAATACACTATGTGTATATGAATGCACTATACTGTATACAGATTCAATACACTATGTGTATATGAATTCACTATACCGTATACAGATCGAATACACTATGTGTATATGAATGCACTATACTGTATACAGATTCAATACACTATGTGTAAATGAATGCACTATACTGTATACAGATTCAATACACTATGTGTATATGAATGCACTATACTGTATACAGATTCAATACACAATGTGTATATGAATGCACTATACTGTATACAGATCCAATACACTATGTGTATATGAATGCACTATACTGTATACAGATTCAATACACTATGCGTATATGAATGCACTATACTGTATACAGATTCAATACACTATGTGTATATGAATGCACCAGCCTGGTCTCCCTTGACGTCAAAAACAGTTTTGACATGCTTGGCAAAGCATTCTGATTGGTCCATTTCTGGCAACGCACTGTGATTGGCTTCTTGTTGGTCACGTGACCTGTATTGACTTTTCGTTGAAATCGTCGGCCATATTGGTTTTTCTCAAATTGGTCTGTATTTTTTTGCTCGTTATTATCTTTATTTTATTACTTTTTAATCCTTTGATAACTGTTTTATTTAACTTAGCTACTTGAAAACCTTAAAAACTTGGGTTTAGGAACTGTTTCTTAAATAGTTTCATTGAATAAATTGTTGTGATATTCAGTAGAACTGTCAAAACTTCGATTATTGATAAAAAGTCTATTTGTTTAGCGACCATCGACCTGTGTGAGTTATTTTTCCTTATTTTTTATTGTTTGTGCCTAATAGGAAAAGTTTTAGCCATGGTGAATTACAGGAATAGCTTTTTGTTGAATTGTATCAGAAGCTGTCAAGGCTTGATCGTAAGAATGGTTTCTCAAATCTGTGCTTTTTGAAACTATTCTCTAAGTTTTAAATAATTGTACACAGTAAATTCTTGTTTAAACAATATAAGTTGAGTGAAACAGGATTCTTTTGCCAATAATGATAACGAAATTTAAAAATTCTTTGGATACTGTTTAGATCCGTTTCATAATTGCAGACGCCGTTTCGTATTCCCTTTGTTGTTTGTCTTTTCCTTTTTTTATTTCAGTTTTTAACAGATATTCGTCATGAGTGAACCAGAACCAAGAAGTAAACTACAGAAAATGGATAAATTTAACAAGAGGAGAAGAATCACTTTGAATGAAATAAATCCTTTTCCTGGGACTCCTGGTTTTGGAGCACATAGTTCAAAAGTTCTTTCAAGTGGAAAACTTCCTGAATTATTGAATGCAAGTGGACAAAAGAGAAAAAGGGGTTATTGTTCCAATAAACAACACCAAAATTCATCGTCAGGTAATTGGTTGAAGTACCTTTCAATTTGCTGCATCAAATAATTCATTCTAGTGTATTTGAACAGTAACCATGAATTTTTCTCTTCCCGATAAGAGGGAGGAGGAAAATTTTTCTTTAGTTAATTATTTGGTATCTGCTAAAGGATCAAGTGAGTTTTTCTTTATCATTATTATTTTGTTAGACTGTTCTGTTTTTATAGATTAATATATCTTTAATAGGTTGCTGCAACAAGGAAAATGATGATAACATTGAAGGCAAGAGAAGTACTTGTTCACCTTTTCATATTCAGAAACTAGAAACTTCCTCGTCATCAACAGTTTTCAACACATTTACTGGCTCAACAATTTCTTGATGAAAACCGAGAATTGCTATAAATAGGTAAATCCGTTTAAGTGTTGTTTACTTTTCAATGAGCATTTCCATTATTTTCTATAGATATCCTAATCTTGAGACTCTGTTCAATGGGCTAAGACAAGTAAAGTCCAGTCAATGTTTTAGTTTACCATTAATGATAATTTAACACAATTATTTTTATTTGCAGTGCATACCAATTAAGAAATTACATCTCCAGAATGCTATGCTAGCCGTTTATACGAATATTTCATGCAGTGAAGAATAAAACAGTCAGCTTGAAATTGAAAAAGGTATAATGCTCGTATCTCATTCAGATAAAAATTTCAAGCTCTATCGCGTGCTTTCTGCGTTAAGGTATCTTACAATCAATCAAATGAATTTGCATAATAAATTATTATCTGTTTATGATTTCCCCAGAATTAACTTGTCTTCCTTATATGGAGATGTTGTTATTGCTCTTGCTGAAGAAATGGAAAAACATATGGAATTGATGGATTCCAAACCACCAAAGGTATCGTGTTTTTTTTTTTTTTTTTTTTTTTAAATTCTTCTACTTTTTTTTACATACAGAGTAGGTCGAGCGAAACTTGCGGACTTATTTTCAAAGCAGCTAGTTCTGATGCCGGAAAATTAAAAAAACTTGACGAGATTTGGATTGTGATGCTAAGTTGCCGACAAATATGTTAACACGTATGTTGGAAATCATTCCGACATACACTTTTCATGCACCCTGATCTCCCAAATAAGGGATGTACTATTCCTTGCGGCCATTCATGAATACAAACACATGCTTGATGAAATATAACCGTTTCGTTAAGAGAATGCACGCTAATGTATAGTAGAGTACTGCCGCATTAACAGTTAAGTTAACCGAGTGAAATAAGTCAAGCACTCGATGTAAATCAATAATAGGTATACATAATATGAAAAAAGGCACTTACACAACACTTTAACGGAATGTTTTCTGATAATGACATTTCTAGAAAAGTATCAAGTAACGATATTGGATGATGTTATTACGTTATAAGAAAGAAGTTTTGCAATCCAAAAAAGAAATTTCCAAATCCAAAAAAAAAACGAAACTATGTCAAATCCCTGTCAAATCATATCACGTCTTTGGAATGCCAAATGAACCAAAATGTTTTCTACGTGTATCAATGTCATGTAAAGCATTGAAAAATACAGTTATTTAAAAACCACAAATGATATAAACTGAAGACAAAATTTTAAGTTTTTCCGCTGTTCTAAAAAAAATATGCGCCTATTTAAGAAAAGCTTACTGACTCTTTCCTGGTAGAATTGGCTGTTTGTGTCAAAAGGAAAATGCCACGCTAGAGATTTAAATAAACTTAATAAATTTTGTGTTTAAAAAAATTTTGAGAAAAATTTTAAGGGGAGAAATATCTATCATCTATGCCTTAACATGTTATAAGAAATTGGAAGAAGCGCTTCTTCAGAGAAGCCGCGCCATCTCTGGACGTGAATATAGTAACTTCGCTTGCTACAAGCAGTTACTTATAAATTCGACAAACTTAATTTCCAAATTCGTGCAACGTATTTGCCTGATTGTTTTGCTGCTTATTCCTTGTAATGGAATTTCTAAAATATTTGTAAGGGAAGAAACTATTTAATTTATTTATACGAATTTTGTGTTTTACGTCTTTAACGTTATCTCGTGTTTCAGGATTTTTAAACTTTTTGATTATTATATTTACTATCTGTAATTATCTAAACGGTACAGACAATACGCATAATCAAAGGAAAAATGCTGATAGCGGGAAACCACATTTTATAATGTGATAATTAAAAATGAAGCATGTTAAAAAAGAAATAACATACATTTCGGATAGCCTTACGAATAACTTTATATATTATTCTTTTATTGGTTTTTGACACATTCATTGACAAAATACAGTTCTACAAATTTATTAAGCCAGCAAATATGTTGATGACGTTGAGTGTCTAGTTTCCGAATATGAAAAGGTTGTGATTTGTGGCACAATAAATCACACTCACCACAACAGATAATAGTGCAACGGCTACATCGAACGGCAAATGTAGTCAGTTGCGATTTACATTTTGTACATGGTACTTGGTCAAATGCTTGCGTTGCGAATACATCGTCATGAAGGGTTCTTAATAATTCTTTCCACGTACATTCTGTTGTTTCTACTCTTTTCTCCTTCATCCACGTTGTTACGTACGTACGTCACGTACGTTGTTAAAATACCTTAACGCAGAAAGCACGCGATAGAGCTTGAAATTTTTATCTGAATGAGATACGAGCATTATACCTTTTTCAATTTAAAGCTGACTGTTTTATTCTTCATTGCATGAAATATTCGTATTAACGGCTAGCATAGCATTCTGGAGATGTAATTTCTTAATTGGTTTGCACTGCAAATAAAAATAACTGTGTTAAATTATCATTAATGGTAAACTAAAACATTGACTGGACTTTACTTGTCTTAGCCCATCGAACAGAGTCTCAAGATTAGTATATCTATAGAAAATAATGGAAATGCTCATTGAAAAGTAAACAACACTTACACGGATTTACCTATTTATAGCAATTCTCGGTTTTCATCAAGAAATTGTTGAGCCAGTAAACCTGTTGAAAACTGTTGATGACGAGGAAGTTTCTAGTTTCTGAATATGAAAAGGTGAACAAGTAAAAGTCTTGCGTTGAGAATACATCGTCAAAAAGGCTTTTTAATTGCTGTTTTCAGAGACACTCTGTTGTTTCTACTCTTGCCTTCGATGTTATCATCATTTTCCTTGTTGCAGCAACCTATTAAAGAAATAGTAATCTATAAAACAGAGCAGTCTAACAAAATAATAATGATAAAGAAAAACTCACTTGATCCTTTAGCAGATACCAAATAATTAACTAAAGAAATTATTTTCATCCTCCCTCTTATCGGGAAGGGAAAAATTCATGATTACTGTTCAAATACACTAGAATGTATTATATCATGCAGCAAATTGAAAGGTATTTCAATCAATTACCTGACGATGAATTTTGGTGTTGTTTATTGGAACAATAACCCCTTTTTCTCTTTTGTCCACTTGCATTCAATAATTCAGGGAGTTTTCCACTTGAAAGAACTTTTGAACTATGTGCTCCAAAACCAGGAGTCCCAGGAAAAGGATTTATTTCATTCAGAGTGATTCATCTCCTCTTGTTAAATTCTTCCATTTTCTGTAGTTTACTTCTTGGTTCTGGTTCACTCATGACGAATATCTGTTAAAAAATACAAAACTGAAATTAAAAAAAAAGACAAGCAACAAAGGGAATACGAAACGGCGTCTGCGATTATACAATAGATCTAAACAGTATCCAAAAACTTTTTAAATTTCGTTAGCATTATTTGCAAAAGAATCCTTTTCACTCAACTTATATTGTTTAAACAAGAATTTACTGTGTAAAATTATTTAAAACTTAGAGAATAGTTTCAAAAAGTACAGATTTGAAAAACCATTCTTACGATCAAGCCTTGACAGCTTCTGATACAATTCTACAAAAAGCTATTCCTGTAATTCACCATGGCTAAAACTTTTCCTATTAAGCACAAAAAATAAAAATTATGAAAGATAACTCACACAGGTCGATGGTCGCTGAATAAATAAACTTTTTATCAATAATCGAAGTTTTGACAGTTCTATTGAATATCACAACAATTTATTCAATGAAACTATTTAAGAAACAGTTCCTAAATCTAAGGTTTTTAAGGTTCTTAAGTAGCTAAGTTAAATAAAACAGTTATCAAAGGATTAAAAAGAAATAAAATACAGATAACAACGAGCAAAAAAATACAGACCAATTTGAGAAAAACCAATATGGCCGACGATCTCAACGAAAAGTGAATGGAGGTCACATGACCAACAAGAAGCCAATCACAGTGCGTTGCCAGGAATGGACCAATCAGATTGCTTTGCAAAGCATGTCAAAACTGTTTTTGACGTCAAGGGAGACCATGTTCGATTGAATACACTATGTGTATATGAATGCACTATACCGTATACAGATCGAATACACTATGTGTATATGAATGCACTATACTGTATACAGATTCAATACACTATGTGTATATGAATGCACTATACAGTATACAGATTCAATACACTATGTGTATATGAATGCACTATACTGTATACAGATTGAATACACTATGTGTATATGAATGCACTATACTGTATACAGATTGAATACACTATGTGTATATGAATGCACTATACTGTATACAGATTGAATACACTATGTGTATATGAATGCACTATACTGTATACAGATTCAATACACTATGTGTATATGAATGCACTATACTGTATACAGATTCAATACACTATGTGTATATGAATGCACTATACTGTATACAGATTCAATACACTATGTGTATATGAATGCACTATACTGTATACATGTAGAAGTATAGATATTGGTTTTGAACCTGTTTGCATGAAGATATATAGATATAGCCTGTACACATATAAAACTCATTGTATGATACTGTATACAGATTGAATACACTATGTGTATATGAATGCACCATACTGTATACAGATCCAATACTCTATGTGTATATGAATGCACTATACTGTATACAGATTGAATACACTATGTTTATATGAATGCACTATACTGTATACAGATTGAATACACTATGTGTATATGAATGCACTATACTGTATACATATTCAATACACTATGTGTATATGAATGCACTATACTGTATACAGATCGAATACACTATGTGTATATGAATGCACTATACTGTATACATGTAGAAGTATAGATATTGG